>JAJJMC010034266.1:29383-43868 GCA_023531435.1 Papaver californicum | reverse complement strand
GATTAGGAATAGGCGTAATCGGACCTGCTTTTTACATATTTCTCGTTATTTGGGTACCATATTCACTTCTTTGGGCTTCTATTGAATCGAGAAGTAGGTTTGATTGTACATCTTTTTGATATATCTAAGGCATCCTCCGGATAATTCAAATCGAAGCAATTGGATGTCCGACTCGGGCCTATATGACATGACCGATCGATAGAAATACTCCAACACTCCACCCTTGTCATATATTCCCATACATCACACTAGATCGATATCATATTCATGGAATACGATTCACTTTCAAGATGCCTTGATGGTGAAATGGTAGACACGCGAGACTCAAAATCTCGTGCTGAAGAGCGTGGAGGTTCGAGTCCTCTTCAAGGCATAATATTGAGAATGCTCATTGAATGAGCAATTCAATAAGAGATCTCGGATCGAATCGATATTGATAGACCGAGTCTCTGTTGATACGAAGTAGTCCGGCGATCCCTACGAGCCGAGTCCGCGCTGTTGGAATTGGAATAAGTTCGGCAGCGGATCACTAAATTTTGGAGATCTTCTCTATCTAATGAATGGGGAGTCCACTTTGAAATCGTCCGCACTGCACCACCCCCCGAGTAGATGCTTCAACAGGAATCACACAGGGGTAAATTGATACAATAGAAACCTCTGATAAAATGCCCGCCCGTAACCCAGCAGATAAAGTACATTACATAGTCCGTTTTAGGGATTGGCGACTTACCCATTCAGTGATTTTGGCACTGGACGTTCCCAAAATGGGTACTATCAGGTCGGGTGAATTCGATAATAGACGTCTGTTGGCATTCCAGCCTTCCTTCCCCTTTCAGGGCAAGAAAATCCAGTACCTCTTGGTCGTGTGAATATCTGAATAGGACGAACCGAACCGGCCCCGTGGATATCTTTGCTTCGGAACAAAACAATTAGAATTAGGCTCGGTCAACTGGAATGTGTATTAGCCATATAGGAGATCTTTCAATTGAGAAGATCCATCGACTTGAGACGAAGAGAAAGGTCTATCTATTTTAGTTAGTTATTCAGTTAAACCAATGAAATGATTCATTATTGGAGCAGATAGCAAGAACCATTTCATCGGACATGCGTATTTTTTCTTTTCCAATGGATTTACATGTTTCATTAATGGAAATTTTTTGATGTAGTGAGTAATAGGCTCTGGTTGTTCGCCGTTCAACAATTCTTTTTTAGGCAGTTCATACCATTCATACGTAGTGTTTTGATCTAAGATTTCAATTCTTCTATCTTTCAGCAGTAGCATATTGTTCCATGTAGCTAAGGTCAAAAATATGGAAGAAACAAGTCTTTCCACGACTCTACCACCCGGTCAATTCTGTTCCACTTAATCCCTCTTTCATGGCCACATATCTTTCCGGCTAAGGAATGGGAAATCTTTCTCCTCTTCTCTTACATGAATCAAATGTTTCATTTCATCCGGGAAAAGCCACCTCTTTCTCAACAATTTCTTTGTCATTTGATCCAATAGCGTTCCATTAGATAGGAACAGATTTGATAAATACTGATAACTCTCGGATGGAGTATTAGAACGGAAAGATCCATTAGAGAATAAACTATTGGTTCTAAGCCATCTCTGGCGATGAATCAACAATTCGAAGTGCTTTTCTTGCGTATTCTTGATGAACCAGCGTTTATATATAGATGTAGGAGGCTTTGTTTGGGAAGTAAGAAGCCCCTTTGACATCTCTTGATCTGCAAAGAATTCTCGACGTGAAAACACAGAGATAAAGGGCTGATCTTTGAATAGGAAAAAGAATGGATCTGCAGGGTCCCAAATGTATTGGCTTATTCGAAAAAAACCTTGTTCTTTGGAGGATCTATCTCGTGTCTGGTACTGCATGGTTCCACTCTGCAAGAACTCCGAATCATTCTCTTGAAGCTCAGCCTCTTTATGATAAATGATACGCTTGCCCCGAAATGACCTGGCCCAATAGGGAAATCCCAATTCATTGGACCTTTCGATACAATCAAATAGATTGCCACAAGGGCGCCATATTCTAGGAGCCCAAACTATGTGATTGAATAAATCCTCCTCTATCTGTTCCGGGTCGAGGGCTCCTTCTTCAAACTCCGACTCGTTTTTTTCATATAGAAATCTCTGATCAACAAAAGAACAAGATCCATTTTGCATCATATCTAAGGGATTTCTTGGTTCGGACCGAAGAAGCAATGTCACTCGATCATTATCAAACTGACTGCAATCTTTTTCTGTCCGTGAGGATCCCACCAGAGCGCCTTCTACTTCTAATAGGCCATGAACTAGATCAGAATCATTCTCAACGAATCCATAAGAAGTGATCCCATTTTTTTCATCGGGTCCGGGTAGAGACCAAAGATCTTGAGCGACCGATCCGGCAGAACAACTCAAAAGATAAAGAAGTATCGTTAATTTCTTCATGCTCGTTCCAAGCTCGAAGTACCATTTGTACAAAAAAGAATCCCCTTCCTTACATGATTTCTTCTTCATATAGATAGATATAGGATCTATGGGGCAATTACTTAGAAGTATATTTTGTGCCACAGCCCTTCCTATCTGATAGAAAAGGATCCCATGATCCTGAACCGATCTTACCTGGGATCGCAAATCCCAAGTTTGTCTATGAAGAGCGGATCTAATTGTATTAGTGTCTAGAATGGATTTCTTCTGTGTAATACTAATGGATAGGGCCTCATTGGTAAGTGCTACAAGATCTCGTGCATTGGAGCCCATGGTTATGGCCCCGAATCCATTAGTATGGAACATTTTCTTTTCCAAGTGAAATCCCCTAGTATATGAAAGAGTGAAAAAGTGCTTTCGTTGTTGTGGAATAAGAAGCCTCCGTATCTTAATGCATGTATTTAATTTATTCGGAGCTATTAGAGCGGGATCTACTTTTTGGGGAATATGAGTCGAAGCAATAACAAGGAGATTTTTAGTGGAGCATCTTTCACAATCCCTGGAGAGATAGTTCACTAATAGACCGAGGGATAAGTAATTCGACTCATTCACATACAGATCATGAATGTTTGGAATCCATATTATGCAAGGAGACATTGCTTTTGCTAATTCGAATTGAAGGGTGATATCAAATCGGTCTTTTTTCGGCGTCATATACATAGTTAGCGCATTCGTCATAGTTAGCAGCTCTGTATCAAGGTCATCATCGATATCGTCACTAGCATCAATCTCGATATTGTCACTACCATCAATATCATCAATAAGATAACCTTTAGGCTTGTCATCCAGGAACTTGTTCGGAAATACCGTAATGAAAGGAACATAAGAGTTTGTCGCTAGGTATTTGACCAAATAGGATCGTCCAGTTCCTATAGAACCTATCACTAAAATACCCCTAGACGGGGATAGGGCTAAGCGGAGCGAAAAGGGTTTTCCATGAGATGGGAAATGAAAACTATTAGCCCCACACGAGGTTTGTGAATAAGTGATTGTCTGATAATGAGCAAGGAATATCCGTCTTTCTGCTAAACAGGATCTATTGAACTCATAATTCATTAGATCTTTTTTATGAATGTCAACTAAGTATCGTAAGTAAATTGATCCCGGTTGTTCAACCATTTGATAACCAGAGTCATTCTTTGATAAATGATCACTATGAGTCAGACTCAATAGAATTTGATCAATCCTTTTTTTTGTCGTTAAGGTGGAGAACTGAACCAAGAATTCTCTTTCTTCATCATCAATCGAATCACTGTTCGCGACCCAGGATTCTATTTTATCATCAATCCAATCAACGTTCACGTTTTTTCTTTTTCTTATCAATGAATAGATCTCTTTACTTGTACGACTTAGATATCTCGTATTTCTCGAAAAAGTGATTCGATTGATGGGATTTGGTATGATACTTATGATATCGATGAGATTGATATTCAAATATTTCTTCTTAGAACGTATTGATTTGACCCCATAAGTGGGACCACCACCCAATAGCATGTTGCCACCAGAAGCAGAACCCCGTATTTCTTCTAGAGAATCTCCTAATTGTTCCAGAGCAACTAGAAAGAGATTCTTTAACCAGAAAGAGTTCAGTTCAGATGTAGGATACCTATCCAGAAGTTTTCGCAACTCAATCATGTATGATGGAATCATCAAAGATTTGATCTTTTCGAACTCTGTCTGTAACTCACTAGAGGCCCGGGAAACAAAGAGAAGATGTGTACGAACGAGATATCCAGCAACAAGAAGAAGGAAAAGGATTGAATAGAGGAACTCCCGAGCATTTGGTGATCTCAGATGTATCCATATCAATGGAACGGGTGACTCATTATTTCGATGAATCATTTCTTCGGACAGAAGAAGATTATGTAAACACTTACTCGAAATCTCACTTATCGGATTCCATTGTGGAAGAATCGCCCACAATTTTTTCTGAGGAATTGGCCATGATGTATCTGATCCATGCATAATATCATGAAAAACGGATACAAATTTTTGACTGCTACTTAGTATCGGCAATAGGTCTGAAAAAGTATCTAAAAGGGTGAAATTTAGATATTTGCACCCTGCCGAAGTAAGGAACCATGGCATATATGTTTGTAACAGATTCCATTTTGAGAGATTTGAAAAAGCACTATCTCGTTGAAGGGTTCTATACATCTGCCATTTCTCAACGCATTTCTTTAGACAAAGACTCTGTTTTTTCCTCTTTTCGGATGGTAAATATTTCTCAGAACATGGAGTGTGAATCAAACCCATGTTTGAATTGAAATTGAGATACTGATGCAAGTTCTTCCCTTCTGAATCAGAGAGATTCATATCTGAAAGAGGTTGACAATAAGTTCTTTCAAAATTGACTATTTGTCCCTCTGTTAGAGGTGTTCCAGAAATGTCTGGGATCGAGTAAATAGCTCTACGAACGAATGGATCGGATCGAATTGGAAAATGGAAAGATTTGTACAAGTTATACCTTTCGTCACCACTTTGTGGAAAATCGTTAGGTATGAATATGTTAGATACCTGTGACTCGATTGATGAAATAGTATCTCTCTCCAAAAAAACATGTTTTTTTGGACCGACGCACAAAGAAAAAATGTTGTTGCGAATGAACAAGATATTGAGGAATTGTCCATACGTAAGATCATAATTATTGATACGGGCCTTTTCCACATAAAAAGGGAATCTTTTGTTACAATCGAACCAGAAGTGATGTGGATTATTCAAGAATCGAAGTCGATTTGCTTTATAAAAAGAAGAGATCAATGAACTTCTATGAAATGGTTTCACGGGATTCAGCCAATTGTCTCGATCGTGGGATATCATTGAGAAATAGGAATCGGTGTTATCAAAGTCTTTCCTGCGATTATTTCTAGTATGAAATGAGTCAATCATCCACTTTGGTATCTTATTGAATAAAAACGGTGATATTGTTCCTCCATTGATCAAGAATTTCGATTTTTGGGAAGTATCACGATTATCCAATAAGAAGGGTTTCAATTTATTCAAATGAACGATTTGAACACCTATTGATTCTAACAACTGATTGCAGAGTTGATCATTCGGCCCTTTCAATTCATAGATGTGGATCTCGGACCTATGAATGGGGATATTCCCGATACTCACAAAGAAAAAAGGAAGTGACTTAGACAAAAAGAGAAGTGACTTGGACAAAAAGAGAAGTGACTTGGACAAATCTTGTTTGTCGATAACCTCGGACCAATCAATCGAATATTGATTAATACGTAATCGACCGAACACTACTTGAAAACGGCTCTTCTGCTCAGAAACGAAATGTTCCAAATGTTCCTGGAAATTATTGCTCCCGTTGGGCCATTTGTATCTATATGCATTAGGATCCCGATTCATGGATCTCTCGGTTCGAGAAATAAGAGGATCGAACCATTTCTTCTGACTCTTTTTCAAATTCGATAAATGTTGGTTGATCGTATATTTCATTATAGTTCTATGATTCAGAGTATCATTTCCTATTTGATCCCTTTGAATTCCATAAAAGAATCGATTCGATACATTTCTTATGTACCCATAGGTGCTATATTGGATTTGAATCAGATTTCGGATCAATCTATATTGATTGACTGCCTCCATTATGTTGTTGCTAGCAAATACCACTCTTTTTGGTTTTGGATCTTCCAAGTCATTCCCGCAGGAGATCCGGACCGATTTTTTTCTGATCCTTCGATAAAAAGATTCATTCTCTTCATAAAAAATAGGAGGTAGAACCAAGAAAGATTTCTTTTTCGATTCATCCCTGGAGTTGAATACCTCATTCAATAGTTTTTTTTATCCAACCCGTAGGAATCAATAGAAAAGGAAAATCCCTTATGATACACCAGATCCGGCTCGGTTATTGATAGAGTGAATAGATCTGCCATTTCTTGAAATCTCTCTTCTGATTCAAAATCGCGGTGTAACGTGTACCCCCCCCTGTTTCGGTCATGGAATAGATGAAAGAAAGAAAAAAATGGATTTTGGTTCAAGAATGAAATCTTATTGGAACTGGCCATATCCGGTTCATCCTTCGGAACCATATCACATCCCGGATCTGATGAAATAGGATGAATTGAGACGGTATTTTGTAAATACGTAATTATCTTGAATATATCAACCATTTCTTTATTTTCCGATCGTCTGGAAGGGACAAAAGAAACATCTTGTTCTTTCTTCAACAATTTATGATCTCTAGTGGACCTCTCAGTAGGATTCGAACCCAGATGAAGTTCTGACCATCTGTCAGAGAAAAAGGAACGAATTGATTTTGTAGAATTCCCAAGAATTGCTTCGATTTCTTCCGGAAGCAGATGATTATTCATCTGCTTCTCACGTTCCGTGAATAGCCGGGACATTGAGGAATATCCAGAAAGGCATTTCGGGAATCGGTCTGATTTTCTCTCTGTTCGTTCCGTTTGAAGAAAGGAAGGATCCCAAAGAATCGATCTTTCTTTTAGTTGTTGAATCTCTCTTTGATTGATCAATGTGTGATATTCCGAATCCTCATTACTAATCGAATCGAAAGGGTCTCTGGATTGATCAGAAGATCCTTTCAATTGGCTAGAATTCGTTACTTGAACGAAAATAGATCTTGTGGAATCATATTGAATATTTGACGATACATTCCGTACCTTGCTAAAAAACCGATCCTTGCTTACCAACCACACATTGTCTAACCAAATCCAACTCTCTCTCGATACGTTCCTCAAAAAATCCGACTCGTGCAGATTCTTCCCCCAACTAACGAAGATATCTTGGCGGAATTGCCACATATGAAATTGAGCACAATTTTGCAAAGAAATACCCCACTTGTTTCTCGAGAAGAGATGGGAAACATGTTCAATCTCATTTGATTGAATAGTTGACTCAGCTCCTTGTTGTTTGAAGAAACCCTCCACTTCAATTGGTCTTTTTTCACGAAAAGCAGACATGAGATAACAAATCCAGTGTTTCACTAAGATTTCGAATAGCTGGCCCGAATTCAAGTTGATTATGTTTCGCTTCTTCCTCAGAGAAAGACGATCAAACAATTCCCAATCATGGTCCTTGCGGATCGGATCATCCGTATAGGATACAAAAAGAAACTCCAGATATTTGATATCTTTCTCTTTAAATGAGATCTCAATTCCAGCTACGGTTTCCTTAGATATCTTACAACTAGAATTCCACCTTTTTCCGATCCGGTTCCTCCACCACCGCGAACCCCAGTTAGAGTCAGGCATGATACACTTTTTCGTTATTGGGAGAACCCAAGTACTCTCTTTCGGATCCATGAAACAACTCTCAGAGATCTTTTTCCCTTTTGGAAGATAGAGGAGCGAAACAATCAACCTATTAATATTGGAAGACCAAAAAGATTCTTCCGATGTATCATTTCTGGGTCCAATGGAATTCATAGGTATAGGAAGAAGCCCCATCAAATAGAGATTTTTTCTTTCGACCATATTTCGATTGTTAATACGATATATAAGGACCGCTACTACAAGCAGTACTACACCTTTGATCGTGAAATATCGATTGCTTGTTGAACCCTGTGAATCGCGTGAAAGGAGGATACTCCAAATTCGGGGGTCAAAGAGTTTCATAAAACGTTCTTGGTGGAAAAAAATGTGAGTGAAAGATCCCACTGAATCGAATTTGGTCCATGAATCTAAGAAATAGTGAGAATTCTTGATCTCTCTCAATATCTCTCTCAATTCGAAGATCCAGGATTTGAATTGATGTCGTTTCATTGATTCCTGTTTCATTGATTCCTCCTAAAGATTTCATTTCAATTGGAATTTGGTTATTCACGATGTACGATGATCCCTGTTAAGCATCCATGGCTGAATGGTTAAAGCGCCCAACTCATAATTGGCAAATTCGTAGGTTCAATTCCTGCTGGATGCACGCCAATGGGAACGTTCAATAAGTCTATTGGAATTGGCTCTGTATCAATGGAATCTCATCATCCATACATAACGAATTGGTATGGTATATTCATACCATAACATATGAACAGTAAGAACTAGAATTCTTATCAATACTGGAACTCATAGGGAAGAAAATGGATTTATGGATGGAATCAAATATGCAGTATTTACAGACAAAAGTATTCGGTTATTGGGGAACAATCAATATACTTCTAATGTCGAATCAGGATCAACTAGGACAGAAATAAAGCATTGGGTCGAACTCTTCTTTGGTGTCAAGGTAATAGCTATGAATAGTCATCGACTCCCGGGAAAGGGTAGAAGAATGGGACCTATGGGACATACAATGCATTACAAACGTATGATCATTACGCTTCAACCGGGTTATTCTATTCCACCTCTTAGAAAGAAAAGAACTTAAAAAAAAATACTTAATAACACGGCGATACATTTATACAAAACTTCTACTCCGAGCACACGCAATGGGGCCGTAGACAGTCAAGTGAAATCCAATTCACGAAATAATTTGATCTCTGGACAGCGTCATTGTGGTAAAGGTCGTAATGCCAGAGGCATCATTACCGCAAGGCATAGAGGGGGAGGTCATAAGCGTCTATACCGTAAAATAGATTTTCGACGGAATGAAAAAGACATATCTGGTAGAATCGTAACCATAGAATACGACCCCAACCGAAATGCATACATTTGTCTCATACACTATGGGGATGGTGAGAAGAGATATATTTTACATCCCAGAGGGGCTATAATTGGAGATACCATTGTTTCTGGTACAGAAGTTCCTATCTCAATGGGAAATGCCCTACCTTTGAGTGCGGTTTGAACCATTGATTTACGTAATTGGAAGTAACCAATTAGGTTTACGACGAAACCTAGAAATCAATCACTGATCCAATTTGAGTACCTCTACGGGATAGACCTCAACAGAAAACTGAAGAGTAACGGCAGCAAGTGATTGAGTTCAGTAGTTCCTCATATAAAATTATTGACTCTAGAGATATGGTAATATGGAGAAGACAAAATTGTTTGAAGCACCGACAGAACCGGAAGCGCCCCTTGTTTCAAAGAGAGGAGGACGGGTTATTCACATTTCATTTGATGGTCAGAGGCGAATTGAAAGCTAAGCAGTGGTAATTCTACCCCCGGGGAAAAATAGAGATGTCTCCTACGTTACCCGTAATATGTGGAAATATCGACGTAATTTCATAGAGTCATTCGGTCTGAATGCTACATGAAGAACATAAGCCAGATGATGGAACGGGGAGACCTAGGATGTAGAAGATCATAACATGAGTGATTCGGCAGATTTGGATTCCAATATATCCACTCATGTGGTACTTCATCATACGATTCATATAAGATCCATCTGTCTAGATATCATTATATACATCCAGAAAGCCGTATGCTTTGGAAGAAGCTTGTACAGTTTGGGAAGGGGTTTTGATTGATCAAAAAGAAGAATCTACTTCAACCGATATGCCCTTAGGCACGGCCATACATAACATAGAAATCACACTTGGAAAGGGTGGACAATTAGCTAGAGCAGCGGGTGCTGTAGCGAAACTGATTGCAAAAGAGGGTAAATCGGCCACATTAAAATTACCGTCTGGGGAGGTCCGTTTGATATCCAAAAACTGCTCAGCAACAGTCGGACAAGTGGGTAATGTTGGGGTGAACCAGAAAAGTTTGGGTAGAGCCGGATCTAAGCGTTGGCTAGGTAAGCGTCCTGTAGTAAGAGGGGTAGTTATGAACCCTGTAGACCATCCCCATGGGGGTGGTGAAGGAAGGGCCCCAATTGGTAGAAAACAACCCACAACCCCTTGGGGTTATCCTGCGCTTGGAAGAAGAAGTAGAAAAAGGAATAAATATAGTGATAGTTTGATTCTTCGTCGACGTACTAAATAGGAGAGAAAATCGAGAATATGTTTCTTCGTCTTTACAAAAGAAAAAAAGATAGGAGTAATTAGCTGTGACACGTTCACTAAAAAAAAATCCTTTTGTTGCTAATCATTTATTAGCAAAAATTGAAAAGCTCAACATCAGGGGGGAAAAAGAAATAATAGTAACTTGGTCCCGGGCATCTACCATTATACCCACAATGATCGGCCATACAATTGCTATTCATAATGGAAAAGACCATCTGCCTATTTATATAACAGATCGTATGGTGGGTCACAAATTGGGAGAATTTGCACCTACTCTAAATTTCCGGGGACATGCGAGAAGCGATAATAAATCTCGTCGTTAATGTTAATAATAATAAAGTTAATATGGGTGCTCGTCGTTCATTAGTGGGAGGTTAACCTTATGATAAAGAGGGACCCAGATGTGGAAGTATCCGCTTTAGGTCAACATATATGTATGTCTGCTCACAAAGCACGAAGAGTAATCGATCAGATTCGTGGGCGTTCCTACGAGGAAACACTTATGATACTAGAACTCATGCCTTATCGAGCATGTTATCCTATTTTTAAATTGGTTTATTCAGCAGCAGCAAATGCTAGTCACAATATGGGTTTCAAGGAAACAGATTTAATCATTAGTCAAGCCGAAGTCAACGAGGGTACTATTGTGAAAAAGTTAAAGCCTCGAGCTCGAGGACGTAGTTATCCGATCAAAAGACCCACCTGTCATATAACTATTGTATTGAAAGATATATCTAAAGATCAAGACTATTTCATATGGTTAAGAAAAACGGGATATGTATATATAGATAAATATACGGATGTTAGAGAGAGGTATCTATGTATGGTAGAGCACGAAAGACTAAAATGGGCTAATGAAGAAAGCGAGGGTGTATGGGACAAAAAATAAATCCACTTGGTTTTAGACTTGGTACAACCCAAAAGCACCATTCCCTTTGGTTTGCACAACCAAAAAGTTATTCTGAGGGTCTACAGGAAGATCAAAAAATACGGGATTGTATCAAGAATTATGTACAAAAAAATATGAGAATATCTTCGGGTGTAGAGGGAATTGCGCGTATAGAGATTCAAAAAAGAATCGACCTGGTCCAGGTCATAATCTATATGGGATTTCCAAAATGGTTAATAGAGGGTAAACCGAGAGGAATTGAAGAATTACAGATCAATGTACAAAAAGGTTTTAATTCTGTGAACCGAAAACTCAACATTGCTATTACAAGAATTGCAAAACCCTATGGAGACCCTAATATTCTTGCCGAATTTATAGCTGGGCAATTAAAAAATAGAGTTTCATTTCGAAAGGCAATGAAAAAAGCTATTGAATTAACTGAGCAAGCAGATACAAAAGGAATTCAAGTACAAATTGCAGGACGTATCGACGGAAAAGAAATTGCGCGTGTCGAATGGATCAGAGAAGGCAGGGTTCCCCTACAAACCATTCGAGCTAAAATTGATTATTGTTCGTATACAGTTCGGACTATTTATGGGGTATTAGGCATAAAAATTTGGATATTTGCAGACGAGAAATAATCAAAGATCTCTTCTTTTACTTTTCTATCTAGCACTGGACAAAAAAAACCTTTCATTTTTTTCTCTTTAATCTAAAATGATTAATTTCAAATCTTCTAATTCTATAGGGTTAAATAAAAATTAGATTGACCCTTTGGTATAATTGCTATGCTTAGTGTGTGACTCGTCGGTTTTTTTAGTTTAGATTAGATTAAAAAAGGAAAGGACGGCCCCAAAGTCTGAACTAAGAACTATGTAACTAATAACCAGCTCATTGCTTCGTATTATCGGGATCCAAAGAAACAGTCACTATATGATGTATTGATCATATCGTTGTAGCAACTGAAATCTTTTTTATATTACATATACATAAAAGAAAAACCAATCTGATCGTGGATTGTGATGTGAAACAAAAAAAAGGATGTGGATAAATGGAAGGGGGAGAGAAAGAGAGAAGGAGAATATCAATGATATATGATTCCAATATGTATGGTCTATGAATAATCTCATACAAAGGCAGTGTAATAAAGCATCAATATGGATTCGGCCATAATCATAATTAATCATTAAATGAATCCGGTTCATAGGAAAAAGAAATACAAATAAAAGAGAGCTTCGAGTCAATAAAGACTGAGTAGATTGACTCAGGAACAACAAATTGAATTAGGAGCTCCGTTGCAGAGTTCAGGCCTAGCCATTAACCAAGAAGTGATGGGAACGACGGAACCTATGACTGCAGAAGATTCCATTGAAAACGAATCCTAATGATTCATTAGGTGGGATGGCGGAAAGAACCAGGAAACCTATTCATTTATTCTGAGAGGTCAAGGACTGACCCTACGAATTAAACAGATATTGAAAGAGTCAATATTCGCCCGCGAAGGCCTTATTGGATTGCTAAGTTTTTTGGATTCAATAAAGGTCAAAATAAAGATTCGTAAAAAAAATTCTATATTCTAGAGGTATATTTCCGGTTGTATATAAAACCCAAGATATATAAATTTTTACGTGACAGATTAGATCTCAAAAAACCTATGATTCAGTCTATTAGAAATTCAATACATATTCGTAATATTATGGAATCATTTCATTCGCGAGGAGCTGGATGAGAAGAAACTCTCATGTCCGGTTCTGCAGTAGAGATGGAATTGAGAATAACAAACAACCATCAACTATAACCCCAAAAGAACCAAATTCCGTAAACAACATAGAGGAAGAATGAAGGGAATATCTTACCGAGGCAATCATATTAGTTTCGGTAGATATGCTCTTCAGGCACTTGAACCGGCCTGGATCACATCTAGACAAATAGAAGCAGGGCGACGAGCAATGACACGATATGCGCGTCGTGGTGGAAAAATATGGGTACGTATATTTCCAGACAAACCTGTTACATTAAGACCTACAGAAACGCGTATGGGCTCGGGGAAGGGATCTCCCGAATATTGGGTATCTGTCGTTAAACCGGGTCGAATACTTTATGAAATGGGTGGAGTATCAGAAATTGTAGCCAGAGAAGCTATTTCAATCGCTGCGTCCAAAATGCCTATACGAACTCAATTCCTTATTGCAGAATAGGGATGTGCAACCAAAGGAAAGGAGTCTTTGTGATGAAAAAACAAACAACCGCAGGCCTTTTTTTCTGGACAAAAAATATTTCTTTTTTCTTTTGCCCTTTCTTTGCATTGAAAGAAACGATAAAAAATAATGATATGATTCAACCTCAAACCCTTTTAAATGTAGCGGACAACAGTGGGGCTCGAAAATTGATGTGTATTCGAATCATAGGAGCTAGTAATCGTCGATATGCTCATATTGGTGACGTTATTGTTGCTGTAATCAAAGAAGCAGTGCCCAATATGCCTCTAGAAAGATCAGAGGTGATCAGAGCTGTAATTGTACGTACATGTAAAGAACTTAAACGTGACAACGGTATGATAATACGATATGATGACAATGCCGCAGTTGTCATTGATCAAGAAGGAAATCCAAAAGGAACTCGGGTTTTTGGTGCGATCGCTCGGGAATTGAGACAGTTGAATTTTACTAAAATAGTATCATTAGCTCCTGAGGTATTATAAATACTATCTAGAATAAAGACTAATAGACAAGCCCGTGATATGATAGAGTAGGGTCTTGGGAATGAATTAAATTAATTTTGTAGATTATGTATCACGTATATCCCTTAACTTTATAATAAAAAAAATAACGAGCATGTTGATTATATTAAAACTCGGAGGCACCAATAATTATAGTTCATCATGGGTAGGGACACAATTGCTGACATAATAACTTCGATACGAAATGCTGACATGGATAAAAAAGGAACGGTTCGAATAGCATCTACGAATATTACCGAAAACATTGTGAAAATCCTTCTACGAGAAGGCTTTATCGAAAACGTGAGAAAACATCGAGAAAGCAACAAAAATTTCTTGGTTTCAACCCTTCGACATAGAAGGAATAGGAAAGGGCCATATAGAACAATTTTAAAACGTATCAGCCGGCCCGGTCTACGAATCTATTCCAACTCTCAACGAATTCCTAGGATTTTAGGAGGAATGGGGATTGTTATTCTTTCTACTTCTCGAGGTATAATGACAGACCGAGAAGCTCGGCTAGAAGGAATCGGAGGAGAA
>JAJJMC010034266.1:25870-29283 GCA_023531435.1 Papaver californicum | reverse complement strand
AAAAAAAAAAAAAGAGGAAGGACTGGTTGCCTAATATCACTCCTCCTCCATTAGTTGATACTTCAAGGGGGTTACCTGAAATGAAAGAACAAAAATGGATTCATGAAGGTTTAATTACTGAATCACTTCCCAATGGCATGTTCCGGGTTCGCTTAGATAATGAAGATCTGATTCTAGGTTATGTTTCAGGAAGGATCCGACGTAGTTTTATACGGATACTACCAGGAGATAAAGTCAAAATAGAAGTAAGTCGTTATGATTCAACAAGGGGACGTATAATTTATAGACTCCGCAATAAAGATTCGAACGATTAGGTGTATTTTTTTCGACATTATTTTCGTGGGGATACAACTCGAGGTTCAAAATTCCAAGAGACTTATTTTCTTCCAAGGAGTAGATTCGGAATTAAGGTAAGGAATGACAAATATGAAAATAAGGGCCTCTGTTCGTAAAATTTGTGAAAAATGTCGACTGATTCGCCGTCGGGGACGAATTATAGTAATTTGTTCCAACCCGAGACATAAACAGAGACAAGGATAATCCTTCGAAAAAGGACCCAACGTACAAATAAAATGAAGGATCTGTTTTAACCTGAAATGGATATATCCGTATATCTCTGACTCATATTGATGAGATGATAAAAGATGGCAAAACCTATACCAAGAGTTGGTTCACGTAGGAATGGACGTATTAGTTCACGTAAGACTGGACGTAGAATACCAAAAGGAGTTATTCATGTTCAAGCAAGTTTCAACAATACCATTGTAACAGTTACAGATGTACGGGGTCGGGTGGTTTCTTGGTCCTCCGCCGGTACTTGTGGATTCAGGGGCACAAGAAGAGGGACACCGTTTGCTGCCCAAACCGCAGCAGGGAATGCTATTCGTACAGTAGTCGATCAGGGTATGCAACGAGCAGAAGTCATGATAAAGGGTCCTGGTCTCGGAAGAGATGCAGCATTACGAGCCATTCGTAGAAGTGGTATACTATTAAGTTTCGTACGGGATGTAACCCCTATGCCACATAATGGATGTAGACCTCCTAAAAAAAGACGTGTGTAGAAATAAGAATGGAACAGATTTCAAGAGAAAAAAATGATTCAATAATCTGATCAAAAAAAATTACTATGCTTCGAGAGGAAGTAGCAGTATCTACTCGGACACTACAGTGGAAGTGTGTTGAATCTAGAGCAGACAGTAAGCGTCTTTATTATGGCCGTTTTATTTTGTCTCCGCTTATGAAGGGTCAAGCCGATACAATAGGCATCGCGATGCGAAGGGCTTTGCTTGGAGAAATAGAAGGAACATGTATCACACGTGCAAAATCTGACAAAATACCACATGAGTATTCTACTATAGTAGGTATTGAAGAATCCGTACATGAAATTTTAATGAATTTGAAAGAAATTGTATTAAGAAGTAATCTGTATGGAACTCGCGACGCATCCATTTGCGTCAGGGGTCCTGGATACGTAACTGCTCAAGACATCATCTCACCGCCTTCTGTGGAAATTGTTGATACTACACAGCATATAGCTAGCCTAACGGAACCAATGGATTTGTGTATTGGACTACAAATCGAGAGGAATCGTGGATATCGGATGAAAACACCAAATAATGCACAAGATGGAAGTTTTACTATAGATGCAGTATTCATGCCTGTTCGAAATGCGAATCATAGTATTCATTCTTATGGGAATGGAAATGAAAAACAAGAAATACTTTTTCTAGAAATATGGACGAATGGAAGTTTAACTCCTAAAGAAGCACTTCACGAGGCCTCCCGTAATTTGATCGATTTATTTATACCCTTTCTACATGCGGAAGAACGTGACACAAATTTAGAGGACAATCAAAACATAGTTACTATACCCTTTTTTACCTTTCAGAATAAATTGGATAAACTAAGCAAAAGCAAAAAAGAAATAGCATTGAAATGTATTTTTATTGACCAATCAGAATTGTCTCCCAGGATCTATAATTGTCTCAAAAGGTCCAATATATATACATTATTAGACCTTTTGAATAAGAGTCAAGAAGATCTTATGAAAATAGATCATTTTCGCATAGAAGATGTAAAACAGATATTAGATATTCTACAAAAGCGTTTCGCAATTGATTTACCAAAGAACAAGTTTTCTTTTTTGAATCCATTGGAATGATTTAATCCTTTTTAGAAAGAAAAAATAAAATAGGTTTTGGGTCTTCAGTAGGATCCATATATTTTGGGTAAATCTAGAATTTTGTTGAATAGGTGTATCTAGGGAATAGTCGCTTCAAAGTGAATCCTCCCTAGATACACACGTCGTTTTTTTATTTCTATTTCACGGTTGAGTCAATTTAAAAAAGACCTAAAGTTAAAGATTTATCAATAGGTAATGTTGCTCCAATACCCAACCAAAGAGCTACTGCGGTCCCAATCAAAAAGACGGTTGTAGCTACTGGACGACGAAACGGGTTTTGGAATTTATTAACATTCTCCAAAAAGGGTACTGTCAATAATCCCGCCGGTACTGAAACCATTAAAAGAACCCCCAACAATTTATTTGGTACTGTGCGAAGGATTTGAAATACGGGAAAGAAGTACCATTCGGGTAATATTTCCAAAGGAGTAGCAAACGGATCTGCAGGTTCGCCAATCATTGACGGTTCTAGAACCGCTAAACCTACGTTACATGCAATAGTACCTAGAATTACTACTGGAAAAATATATAAAAGATCGTTAGGCCATGCGGGTTCTCCATAATAATTATGACCCATCCCTTTTGCCAATTTGGCTCTTAATACAGGATCATTCAAGTCAGGTTTCTTTGTTATTGGGATAGGTGAATTCGTATGGATCCATCCCCCGAAGGAACCGGACATGATAATTTTTCATCATCCGGCTCGAGCAAGAATCAAAGGAGTCAAATAGATCTATATAAAATCTATATGTCATCCATATCCACACATATATGACTCTATGTAAGAAAAGATTTACCGGATGCAATTTTCCGGAGTTGCAACTACCCATTGCAAAGAATTCAGTTCTTGCTGGTAAATGCCCAATACCCAAGTAGGCTTAAAAATTTGATCATGATCAAGTGCGTTTTGGGTCGTCTCATACCTTGCAATTTTCTTTCTCCCAAAAATATCTCGAGTCTTCTTACATACAAAGGATTTACTTGTTACTAATATAGTCTAGCCTCGGTTCTTCTTTAGATCCCTTGTTTCACTCCGATAGTATTATAGATCGGAATCGATGCAAAGGAAATGAATGCATTTCCATACTATTAAGTAAGTTCAATTGATAGAACATAAGCTGGATCATACCACATCACTTATTCTACTGGATCTTACGGAGCCTGGTGATGCACGACATGATTCGTCTCTGATCATAGAAAAAATTCTCCTCAAGCGAACCAGCCTATCTTC
>JAJJMC010034266.1:13370-23370 GCA_023531435.1 Papaver californicum | reverse complement strand
CAAATCAAGATTTCTCCAGTACCTTATGTTATGTTAAATCACAAAAAGAAAATAGAGTCGAAAGAAACCGGAGCAATGTTGTCTCAGACTACCTGTCTCCTTGTAGTTGGATCTCCAAGTTTTTGGAATGCTCCAAATTCCACTTGAGAATCCAAATCTGGGTCAATACCAGCAAAAACATCTCTGAACAAAGTTCTAGCACCATGCCAGATGTGTCCGAAAAAGAAGAGCAAAGCAAATGAGGCATGCCCAAAAGTGAACCAACCCCTTGGACTGCTACGAAAAACACCATCGGATTTCAAAGTAGCACGATCTAATTCAAAAATCTCGCCCAATTGAGCACGTCTAGCATATTTTTTCACGGTAGCAGGATCGCTATAACTGACTCCATTCAGTTCACCGCCATAGAACTCAACAGTTACACCTACCTGTTCGACACTATACTTGGATTCTGCCCTTCGAAAAGGAACATCGGCTCTCACAATTCCGTCTCCGTCTACCAAAACTACTGGAAATGTTTCAAAAAAAGTAGGCATGCGACGTACAAAAAGCTCATGGCCTTCCTTATCTCTAAAGATAGGATGTCCTAACCACCCAACGGCTATTCCATCCCCGCTGTCCATTGAACCCGCTCGGAATAATCCCCCTTTGGCTGGATTATTACCAATGTAATCATAAAAAGCCAATTTTTCGGGAATTTTAGACCAAGCTTCTGATACACTCTGATTTTCGGCTAGCCCAGCGCTAACCCTGCGATATATTTCTTGCTGGAAATATCCTTGGTCCCATTGATAACGAGTAGGACCAAATAATTCGATCGGGGTTGTTGCTGAACCATACCACATAGTTCCAGCAACAACGAAAGCTGCAAAAAAGACAGCAGCGATACTACTGGAAAGGACAGTTTCAATATTACCCATACGTAATCCTTTGTATAGACGTTGAGGCGGGCGGACACTAAGATGGAAGAGGCCCGCTAATATGCCTAAGGTACCTGCTGCAATATGATGAGAGGCTATTCCTCCCGGAACAAAAGGATCAAAACCTTCTACACCCCACGCAGGATTTACAGATTGTACTTTTCCAGTCAGTCCATAAGGATCGGACACCCATATTCCAGGACCATACAAGCCTGTTACATGAAATGCGCCAAACCCAAAGCAAGCGACCCCTGATAGAAATAAATGAATTCCAAAGATCTTGGGCAAATCCAAAGAAGGTTTTCCTGTACGTTCATCACAGAAAATTTCTAGATCCCAATATACCCAATGCCAGATAGCTGCCAAGAAGCACAAGCCAGAAAACAAAATATGTGCCCCGGCCACACCTTCGTAACTCCAAATACCCGGATTCGTTATAGTCCCTCCTGTGATACTCCAACCACCCCAGGAATTCGTTATTCCTAAACGAGTCATGAAAGGTATAACGAACATACCTTGTCTCCACATTGGATCAAGAACTGGGTCAGAGGGATCAAAAACAGCTAATTCGTATAGAGCCATCGAACCGGCCCAACCAGAAACTAGAGCTGTATGCATTATATGGACAGAAAGTAACCGGCCGGGATCATTCAATACAACGGTATGAACACGATACCAAGGCAAACCCATGGAAATACCCCTTTATCAAAGAAAAATAGATACTATGTTACTTTATCGCATTGGAAAAGACTCTGCTTATGCTATGGACTTCTCCTTTTCAATGGATTATCTCGGAGCAAGGGTGCATTTATATTGCATTCCGTTGGTAATAACAGAAAAATTCTGTTCGTAGGAACAAAGAGAAGCAAATCTATTCTATACCCGATAAGTACCAATACGCAATGGGGGGATGGGTCCCATTTTAGATGAGTGAATTAGAGATGCTTGTTCATCATTTGAACATCGCAGCTCATTCATAATAATTTTTTTTATTCATTCCATCTTCTTCGATGAACTTTACAATCTATGGATAAAACCCGAAAACATAAATATTATGAAAAAAAGAAAACCCGTTGTTACGTTTCCACATCAAAGTGAAATTTTAGTACTTAAAAACCTTTTTCTTTCATTTAATGCCTATTGGTGTTCCAAAAGTACCTTTTCGGATTCCTGGAGAGGAAGATTCGGTTTGGGTTGACGTATAGTGCGACTTGTCAGACATATTGGGTCATATGGGATTTCCCCGTTTTCTCCCCCGATCGAGATATCCTCTGTTTCACCCAAGAAAGATTGATTGAACCATCAATAATTTGAAGCGTGAAGTGCAATTAGAGCAATTTATTTGGGGGATCAATATGCATTTTTCAATTAGAAGAATTTATGGTTGGCTTGGTTGGACCAAAAAAATGAAGTATCCAGGCTCCGTTCAAAAAAACCCAATCGGTAAAATATGTATGATTACCTTTTGTATCATAAAGAATTCCTATATTATACCAGCGACCTCAAACCGCCAATCAATCGACGGAGTGAGTCATCATACTTTTCCAGTGATTGGCGGAAGCGGAAGACATAAAATGAATAAAAAAAGTATTAGCAAACAAAAGAAGCGGTATTGGGATCATTTGTCCTATATGTGCAAATAGAGGTCGGGTAAATCTTTCCCCGGAGTAGAGCATAAACCTAAACGAATTGAAGAGGCCCATTCCGGAACAAGAAAATGACATCGTAATCGGAATTGGATTTCGATGAAACAATATATCAATGAGGGTAAATTTAGTGAGCTCTTTTTAGGGGTAAGTGAGTCAAAACCCTGCTCTGCTTTCTTGAAAAATAGAAGACTAAAGGCCCTTCATTCATTAGGAGTTAGAAAAATCCTCCTATGAAAAAAGGGGAAAATAAAGAGGGCTGGAATCGACACATTGATTCTTTTTTTTTGAACCGTATGCATCTAAAGGTGCGTGTACGGTCCCTAAGGGATACAATTTTGTCCTAATCAACCGACTTCATCGAGAAAGAATACTTTTTTTAGGCCAACAAGTCGATAGCGAGATCGCAAATCAACTTATGGGTCTCATGATATATCTCACTATAGAGGATGATACAAAAGATGTTTATTTGTTTATAAACTCCCCCGGTGGGTGGGTAACACCCGGAATAGCTATGTATGATACTATGCAATTTGTGCAACCAGATGTACATACAATATGCATGGGATTAGCCGCTTCAATGGGGTCTTTCGTCCTGGTCGGAGGAGAAATTACCAAACGTCTAGCATTCCCTCACGCTTGGCGCCAATGAGTTTTTTATTTGAGAGAAAAAAGAAGACTATGCCTTCGCCAGATAAAATATGAAAAATAAAGTAATAATAGCATGGCACTTCGAGTTCGATATGAGCAAACCATCATTGTTCTTTTATAACATGAGATTCCGTATCGAGAGAGTAGTATGAGACAAAAGGAATTTCTGATTTGATTTTATCTATCGGGGTTCGATTTCAGCGTCACAAACTTTTTTGTTTTCACATCACACATCAGAGGGCTCTTTCCTATATTTCTGTTACGAAATAGTATTAAAATGAAAAAACATACACAAGATTATCCTTTCCCTATTTGATCGGATCAAAAAGAAACTTTGGGATTGCTGAATTACAGACGAGATAAATATATAAAGCAACGGAACCATCATAGTATTTTTTAACTCTCCCGAAAGAAAGGGTGGTAAATGGATTATTTACCGATCTGGGTTTGATAGATCCTCCACTTTAGGTAAAAGTAGATTCCATTCTAGAGCCGTATGCAATGCGCAAAAAATGCCTGTACGGTTCTTCAATTCGATTTTTTCTTGTCTCTTTCTATCATTGAGACAGAGGAAGCATTCATTATGTTATATCATCAGGGTAATGATCCACCAACCTGCTAGCTCTTTTTACGAGGCACAAACAGGAGAATTTGTCCTGGAAGCGGAAGAACTGCTGAAACTTCGCGAAACCCTCACAAGGGTTTATGTACAAAGAACGGGCAATCCATTATGGGTTGTATCCGAAGACATGGAAAGGGACGTTTTTATGTCAGCAACAGAAGCCCAAGCTCATGGAATTGTTGATCTTGTAGCGGTCGAAAATACCGGGGACTTCACGTAAATCTGTGATTCCATTCCGTTTCGAACCATAATTGACTGAGCTATGTTATTTCCTATTTTATTTTCTTACCGAGGTTAAAAGTGGTAGTGGGAAAATATTCAATGAAACGAGAGGAATTCATAATCATCCGGTTAGGATCGATCTAAACCAGCCCATTCTGTATACGATCCAGCATGCCAACTATTAAACAACTTATTAGAAATACAAGACAGCCAATCAGAAATGTCACAAAATCCCCCGCCCTTCGGGGATGTCCTCAGCGTCGAGGAACATGTACTAGGGTGTATGTGCGACTCGTTCAGATCATGAACTGGAACAAAAGAAAGGAGATTTTTTTGACAGTATCAATGATCGGTACCAATGAATAGGAATGGAAAAACCCCATATCACTATCGAAAAAAGGACCTCTATTGTGTATGAAATTTATGGTTTCCTTTGGTATAAATCCAATCATCTCAACTGGAGATGAGAAGCAACTCCCCATTGGTAGCAAATGGTTATCCATTAAGCGGGGGAATGGAATGGTATTTTAGAAGCAGAAAGATTATGCTCCCATTCTTGCAAAAACGGACTAACAGGGTCAGCTACCTAACCAACCTTCATAATGAAATGCCGTTACTGTATGGGTAGATCTAGTTGTGAAAAGACCTATTACTGGATAATTCATGGGTAGAGCCAAAGAGTGTGAACTGTACAAGTTACTAAATAGGTAAGAGGCTCCGGTGTATAGAAAGGACCTCACCGTTTAAACCGTAACCATAGAAACGATGGAACCCACAATTTTTCGTTTTTTATTTACTTTTTTTTTGATACCAAGTATCAATACAATTTCTTATTTCGAGGTGAAATGAAATGCCTCAAAAAAATCGTGGTTGGGAAGGTCATAGTAGCAAAAGCCATTGGAATTTTTTTTTTATACATCGGAAGAATCAGTTTTGTTATTAATAGACTAGGGGGGGAAAGAATGACTGAAAGAAAAGAAATCAATTAGTTATTCATCAAAGTTTCATTTGATTCAATGACCAGAATTAAACGAGGATATATAGCTCGGAGACGTAGAACAAAAATGCGTTTATTTGCATCAACCTTTCGAGGGGCGCATTCAAGACTTACTCGAACTATGACTCAACAGAAAATGAGAGCTTTAGTTTCGGCTCATCGGGATAGGGGCAGGCAAAAGAGAGATTTTCGTCGTTTGTGGATCACTCGTATAAATGCAGTAATTCGTGAGAATAGGATATCTTATAGTTATAGTCGATTAATACATGATCTGCGCAAGGGGCAGTTACTTCTTAATCGTAAAATACTTGCACAAATAGCTATATCAAATAGGAATTGTCTTTACATGATTTCCAACGAGATCATTAAATAAGGGGATTGTAAGGAATCCACCAGAATGATCTAAACGGAGTTCCCCGGAGAATGAACTCCGGGAGGGTAGGGTATAAATTACTATAATAAAGTAGTAAAAAGAAATTAACACGTTTCCATAATAATAATTAAGGACTTTCTCTTTTTCTTCCCCAATTCTTTTTTTCTTATGACATGACAATACAATCTAGATTCTCGAATTTTTGAACAAAACACCAACCAGAGTTGGGGTTCGGGTTGGAATTTTTATTCAATTGAGGCATGGGCGGCCTATTTATTTCTGGTTCTAGGACCAGTAGTTCTAGGGGTCGACTCGGTTCTCTCAAATTGTTTCTCATTATTAAGAAAAGGTAACGAAGATAAAATACGGGCTTGTTTTATAGCAATAGTAATTAATCGTTGTTGTTTCAAGGTTAATCTATTCACTCGTCTAGATAATATTTTTCCTTGTTCACTAATAAATCGACTAATTAAACTCATGTTTCTATAATCAATTCGATCCCCCGATCCAATTGGGGGCAAACGCCTACGAAAAGATCGCTTGGATTTAAGAAAAGGTCGCTTGGGTTTTTCCATTGTTTATTCCTTATCCCGAAAATCCTATTTCTGAATTCGAATTCTTTTTTGATCCGACTGAAATAGGATTTGATTTGTTTCTATATATTATATGTAATTTATTCTTGTTACTTCGAAGGGTAGCACACACACCCTCTACCTCTGGTTCGGTCTATTTCTTTATCTCCCCATGAATTGTATGTTTGCAACAATAGGGACAGAATTTTCTCAATTCCAATCGACTAGGCGTATTGTGTCGATTCTTTTGAGTAATATATCTGGAAACGCCCGATGATTCCTTATTAACACGGTTTCGTATACAACTGGTACATTCCAAAATAACTCTGACTCTAACATCTTTACCCTTGCCCATGAACCTCCCTTGAATTTTGGATTTACCCAACTCTTTGATTTTCGACCCGAAATCAAATTTCAAAAGATTTTGTTGCAATCAATAGAGTAATATAAAGAATAAGTAATACAACAATTTATAACTATCAATTATTTTGAATCCTAGTACATACAGTATTTCATTTAAATATCTTGTATGATTTCTTTAGTTTCCCTAGATCCCATTTATTTCTATTTTCTTAGGCCCTTTGAGTCTAACCCAAGTTTCACTGAGATTGAATCCACTTTTGTTTTTTCCTTTTCTGTCCTTCTATATTTTGAAAATAGGAAAAAAGAATAAAACAAAGAGAGGAAGAAGGATTAGTCACAGATAATTTATTATCTCACTAATCTTCTTCATCCCTTCCCATGTCAATAACTAGAATGAAAAAAACGGGAATGTCAACGCATCTGGGAATAAATGATTAATCTCTATCAATAGCCCTGCTAAAGACCCAAACCATAGAGTACTTAGCACAGGTGCCACAGAGAGATATGTTTTTATATCTCGCATTGCAAACTCTCCTTCTTTATTGTAATACATATATGATCAGATGCATATGTGGTTAAGGATCACTTGTATTAGTAAGTGAAATCCCTAACAAAAATAGATATATACAACGACCCGGTAGATAAGATTTCCCTTTCCTTAAAACAGAAAAAGACGCCCCCCTCTTCCTGAGTATTACCGACAAATATTCATTTCTCTATCCGACGGATTTCATATGTAAATAATTCTTTTATTATATGTTATATGAGACCAAAAAGAACAAATTGCAAGCGAAATTTTTTATTATAGGGGGGAAATAATGATGTGGAAAACAAGACAGGGATTCTCTACAATGACACTGTATACCAATTGAAAGGGATGTAGCGCAGCTTGGTAGCGCGTTTGTTTTGGGTACAAAATGTCACGGGTTCAAATCCTGTCATCCCTACCTATTACTTTTCCCGTGGACAGTAATTGAGATCGATCCTAATTGTACATACATTATGATACTATAGACATACAAAGTATATTAGGCCTACAAAGATAATACTTTTTTATGGTCTTATCTATTGTGATAAGAAGGCGCTCTTAGTTCAGTTCGGTAGAACGTGGGTCTCCAAAACCCGATGTCGTAGGTTCAAATCCTACAGAGCGTGATTCTGTTCTCGAATTACAATGAAATAACTCCACCAACTTAAACAGCAACCTTAATTTGGCCTCCTTGAATTAAAAAAGGAGGAGGTCAATCAAAAACGAGATGTTACTTAATCAAAGGTCCAACTGATCACCGCGTCTGTATTGTAAATATGCAGTTACGAATAATCCAGCCAAAGTAATAGGAATTAGACCTAACACGATTCCAAATAGTAAAACTTCAATCATTTCGGTTTGTTTGAAAGAGGAAAAAGAGAGGTAATATCTATTCTTAAATATAAATCCGAAGCAATAATGAATCTCAATGATCAAGAATTGACAATTGACGCGGGAAGTCACTATAGAATACCTAGAATCTCACAGAAAAAGGTTTTTTTATTAATTGTTCATTCAATTCATTTCAAATAAGTCGTATCTTGCTCAGACCAATAAAAAGAGCGGGAGTTATAGTTGAAGCCGCCAGTAGAAAACCGAAATAACTAGTTAGAGTAGGCATAAAGGAGCTAAATAAGATACGGTCTTTTTATACATATGGTGATAAAACATTTACCTAAGTTTACATAAAAAAAAAAACTGACAAAATCTGCTCCAATGAAAAGTTTTTGATTCATCAATCATTATAGACGGCACTAACAAAGATAGGGTGACAGAAGTAGAAAAAAGATTGATCTAGTGATCCATCATCTCTAACATCTACCGATTCCGTTATTTTGAATCAACAGATTCGTTGAGCAACTATTGAGTCAAGTAAAAAGAAAAAACTTTGTAGTGGAATTTCATTCATTTCATAAAGTAAACTCTTTTTTAATCACTATGGAATCAAATAGAAAATCTTTTCTATTTTGATCATTTCTTTTTCAATTGTATATAATCAAGTTTCCTTTTTGGAGCAAAGGACCTTATCACAACACCTTTAACCTCATAAAAAAAGTCGTAGGCTCTTTAATTGTACATAATATCTCACAAATGCTAAGAAAAAAGTATCGCACGATCGCTGGACGAAATAAAAGCTTTATTTCGGGACAACTCAATTCTAAAACTAGTCATTCTATTATCTTTTCCTTTTAGGTTCTACATGCCGCCTTTCCATATTAGGGAATCCCTCTCTTGTATCTAGGTCAAGAAGGAAAAGAACCTTTGGCTGTAATACGACAATGGTTGCATCACGAATATTGATTGATTCTTCCTTTTTTTCTTTGGTCAAATACTATCTACTCCTATTATTGTACTACTAATCCATTCCTTGAACTCAAAGGATCCGAAGAAAAACCCGTTATATACAACCAAGAAAAGAGGTTTCTAGATTTCGTATCTAATAGAATTGTGTGAATATGATAACATCTTTCATTAATTATTAGAACCCAACCCGGCGAACTCAAGCTTTACCAGATCTTCAGTTTCTAGCCCAAAGCGAGTAATGAAAAGAACCCTATACTACTACAGTACAGAAATTTTGGGTTGAATAGCACATCATCCTTATATATAAGGAACAAAAAAGGAAGAAAGAGTTTATGTAACACTTCTTTTGGATACTGATTTAAATTGCGTTGCTGTGTCAGAAGAAGGGTAGCTATACTGATTCGGTATACTCTAAAGACGCCTTCGGTACACTATTGACGATCTAACAAAGATTAAGGATCCGTGGGTTTCCACTTACTGATCCCATCTTTCACGGAATCGATCCCCTTTGACTGTACAAGAATATGTGGAGCTCAGCATGTCTGGAAGCACGGGAGAACGCGCTTTTGGTGATATTATTACCAGTATTCGATACTGGGTCATTCATAGCATTACTATACCTTCCCTATTCATTGCGGGTTGGTTATTCGTCAGCACGGGTTTAGCTTACGATGTGTTTGGAAGCCCTCGGCCAAACGAGTATTTTACAGAGAGTCGACAAGGAATTCCATTAATAACTGGCCGTTTTGATCCTTTGGCACAACTCGATGAATTTAGTAGATCCTTTTAGGAGGCCCCAATGACTATAGATCGAACCTATCCAATTTTTACAGTGCGATGGTTAGCTATTCACGGACTAGCTGTACCTACCGTTTCTTTTTTGGGGTCAATATCAGCAATGCAGTTCATCCAACGATAAACCTAACCCGAATTGAATTATAGAGCTATGACACAATCAAACCCGAACGAACAAAATGTTGAATTGAATCGTACCAGTCTTTACTGGGGGTTATTACTCATTTTTGTACTTGCTGTTTTATTTTCCAATTATTTCTTCAATTAAGAAAAAGGGAGAGAATAGTGCGAATTCTCTATATCCCACTCGGAAGGATCTCATCTCAAAATTATCCATGGCTGTTTATGTCTCTAGCATGACCACTTGATGAAATGTGGAGGGAAGTGGGGTAAATGGCCGATACTACTGGAAGGATTCCTCTTTGGTTGATAGGTACTGTAGCCGGTATTCCTGTGATCGGTTCAATAGGTGTTTTCTTTTACGGTTCATATTCCGGGTTGGGCTCA
>JAJJMC010034263.1:100857-111986 GCA_023531435.1 Papaver californicum | reverse complement strand
TTTCCATAAATCTCCCTCCATCATTCTACCGGTGTTGGAGAAGATTCATCCTCGAATCTTGCCGGTACCATGTTCTGCATGTGTAACTCGTTGATGACAATCTTCATACACAGGAATTGATGTTGTAAAATAATAATTTATGCACCGTACAGAAGCATGAGGTATGATGGAAACCCAAAACGGATCTTCATAAGTTGATTCAACAAATTCCCTCTTGTTATGGTTGATATGAGAGACAATTTGTGTATCACAATAATCAACAAATAGCTTATTCTCGGACAAAGACAACTCATCAATATCAGGAATTTCTAAATCAATAAGTTTATCAGAATTAGATGACTCACCATGAAACTCCATTAAATCCTGTGAAACTTCTTGGGACTGTTTTTCTTTGTCAGAAATAGGATGTTCTTCGCCTTTTTGAAAAGAAAATTTCATATCCTCTTCATCATCGGGATATTTATCAAAGATCGGAGTTGTATATCTCTCAACAATAACTTGATTTTGTGCATCATTATCGTTGTTCATAGTCGATATTCCTAGGAATATTTGAAGTCTGAACAAAACCTCTCTTTTCTTTCTTTTCTTTATTATCCTCTGCATCAGTAACGCTGATGCTTCAGAGAAGGTTATAATAAAAGAGAAGAATAACATGGGCCAAGCACATGATTAATAAAGTTAGGATTACACGGAAAATTAAGAACACAGACTTGCAAGCAAAGGAAGGTACCAACACAGAAAAGGAAACACACATACAAAAAACTACAACAAAACAAGAGAGACTAAGCTAGATTTATATTAAGAAGAAAATTTACACAAAGTTGAGATGATATATACCGAAAGATCTGAACAAAGATACAAAGCAAACTACAAAGTGAAACATACTGAAATAAAATAGACATCAACTAAAAGAGCATGATCAGATAAAGCAAGATAAAACAAGATAAGAATTTGTCATAGACTCCAATGCTTCCTGCTACTACCAAAAAACCATAGTACCAAGATGTTTAGTTGTTGATAAGGGTGTCATAACAATGAGAGTTGCGGGGGTCACCAGATTCTAACTCCTTGTTATCCTTTTTACCTTTGTTGGAATTTGAGGACCGTCCACTAAACTAATTGAATGGATGGTCCCTGAAAGAAATTGATGGTTCTATTACAGTAATTTCTCTAATACAATAATTTCTCTATCTTCAACTCTTGGTTTTTTCTGAACTGGCGTGGGAGAATCCCAATGGAAGAAGTTTTCCATTAAGTTCCAATTATTCCAATAGTTCACATGAGAAGACTGCCGTACTGCTGGTTCATTCTAAGCACTTTGAATGAAGTTAAAGCCTTGGCATGGCCTATTTCTTTTCTGCAAAACATAGTTGGGGAAGAAAGGTGGAGCTAAGTAGTCCAGCAAATGAGGTTGGTGCTGGTGTTGGAAAACAATGGCTAAACATATGGATTTTAAATCTTTTATTAAAATATAAAATATTATGCTATTTGGGTTCGAACTCGATCTATTGGTCACTACACATGTTTTTTTTATTATTTTCTTTTGTGAATGAAACACTTTAGTCCCATATCGGATAGTTTCCACTTCTTAAGTTATATTAAAAGATTATATAAACAAACTTTTCTTAGCCTATTTGGACATCCAAGGAAAAAGGGTTTCTCCATATTTTTGGAGAGACCAATAGAATAATAATTTATTATTATCTTTCTTAAATTTTTTGAGATTTTCCTTGAAGGGTTTTTCTGAGTTGCCAAGCTCAAGTTGAGCATCTACTATGAGTGCTAGTCGTAAGTGTAGTAGGGTGTTTTATCCTAGAGGCATCTGTCATGTGGAGGCTATAGTATCATTCTTGAGTATAGCCGGGCGCTAATGTCTTAAGGACAGCATGTTGAACACGTGACTCACTATGTTTTTTTCAAAGTTTAGTTATATACCATCTTGATGTTGTGGAGATACGAGGAGCTCATTCGTTTTGATGAATCACTTCCGTTAAGAGCTAAGTATCAACAACCTTTGTTTATTTGATTTTCATCATTTTTGATTATATCACCCAACAATCTTGAGACATTAGTATTTAGTAATAATTATGAATGAATGATCGATTTGTGAATCGTTGACGTTATTATATTAGAAACTTAAGGATGTTAATTTTGAAATGAAAAAACAAAATTCAATTTTCTGGGCAGCTGTAGAGTTTCGAGTATATCTCTTAACTTAGAAGGAATTTCGATGAATCCTTTTAACAGAGTATAATAGACATCATGTTAGTTACCCACACCAAAATTCGGAATTTTTGGAGTTGTAAAAGTATTAGATATTTTACAAAACTGAGAATTAGGAACTACTAGTTAATCCTAGATATAAGACCCGTTTAACCCCTAATTCATCCATCAAACCCGGTTTAACGCCTAGTCCAAAAACTTGTTTTTGGACTGATTTTGTGAATCACGCGTCCAACTCACATGAAGATAATGAAAATTACATTTTCAATATTCCATATATACCCCTTTCTTGTTCGAACTATAAATCTAGCGGAAATCAAATCTTCCAAAAAAAAAAAATCGACAGCTCACAGATCCTATTTCCTCTCTCTCTGCTTCAATTGGTGTTTTTCGGTTTTAGGGTTTCGATTTCAAATCTCCAGGTATTTTTCTTTAATCTTCTTCCCTGCTTTTATAATTGTTGTTTATGCTTTGTTTTGTTTTTGTTTTTTTCAACTGAAATCATGATAATCAACTTGATTTCAGGTTTTTGTTTGTTTTCTTACACTGAAATCCCGATGATTATAATTTCTCTGATATTCATTTTGTTGAATTCCATGATCGATCTCGTTTTTGTTCGTGTTTTAGTTTTTCTTTTGATCTTTGAAACTGATTTTTGTAATCGTTCTATTTTGTTCATTAGATCGTCGTATTCAGTTTTTTTACATGTTATTTGATAATAGGTTTTATTTGGTTTTCTTTTATTTTTTCAGGAAATCATGAGTTTTGTTCTTTCTTCTGGATGTTTTGAATGATTCTTCAGTACATATTAATACGTACTGTTTTTCTAAACTTTTCGATATATACTGTTTTTATAGTATAATATTTTTGAATCAGTACATATTTGTTTGCATTGTTTGTTTGTTACGTGTGAATCTATAATATGAGTGATACTTCTAAAATAATATATATTATGTTGTATTTTAGATTTAGTATTCCTATCATCTTAAAATATACGTTTTGATTTTTGTGTTTGTGTTATTTTATTTGGATCACATTTCTTCAGGTTCAACATGTCAGGTGTTGGTTCTAATCCAAATAGCTTTTGTTACTCTCATGTATACCAAAAGCAACACCACATTGCATATTTGGTTACGTTATCTTCGACTTTGGAAGATTTGAAGTTTACTATTTGTAATGCGTGGAGCTGGTTGAATCCATCAACTATTGTTGTTAATTATGTTAAAAATGGAGTAATAGTCCCTTTCCTTGTTGATGTATCTCTTCAAGAGCTTGCTGCATTACATTTTACGAAGAATTCATATTTCTTTGAGTTGCATGTTGATGTTGTGTTATCTGGCGCATCTAGTTCTTTGAGAAGTGATGATCTTGACAACAATGTTGAGTTGGTTTTGAGTGCTAGAAACAATTATTTGAAAGATTCTAAAGAGGTTGCAACTGTTCTTTTTTCTGATGGTTGGGAGAATCTTTTTGAAGATAAAAACCATCTCTTCCATGGTGGTGTTGAAGCTGTTCGGTTAGCATGTGATAAATATTGTTTGAGGACTGGATATAAGTTTAAAAAATTGAAGAATTACCTTGAGGGATTCACAATGAGATGCAACAATGACTGTTTCTCTTGGATGCTTCACGCGGTTGCTATGAATGGGTCTTTGGATGTGTTTAAGATAAAGTATTACGTGGGTAGGCACACTTGTGGTGTTGGTTATAGGTTGAGGAGTCCAACTGTTTCGAGGAAGCTTGTAAGTCATTTAGTTCATGAGCATGTCAAGCACAACCCTCTCATAAAGCCGCATGAGATTATGGATTATATTAAAGTTGGTGAGGGATCAACATCAAGTATCACCACGCATATCATGCATTAGAGTTCTCGCATGAAATGATTTTTGGTGACGATGTAAAGTCATACACTGATCTTGCTTGGTGGGTCACTGTTGTTCGGGAAACCAACCCAGGGTCTTATATTGATTTTGATTTCAACGACGCAACAAAGAGATTCCACAGACTTTTTATTTTCTTTGGAGCTTATAGAGAGGGTTATAAACTTTGTCGTCCAATGATCTTTTGTGATGCGATATTTCTTACGGGGAGGTTTAAAGGAGGTCTAATGGGTGCGACATGTCTTAATGGCAATCAAGGTAACTTTTTATATGGTACATATTTTGATATGTAACTGTTTTTTATGTACTTTAGGATTCATACACATCATACATAAAGTACATATTGATATGCACTGTAGGTATAACATAATTTGAAGGTGCATACATGAAATACATATTGATATGGTCTTTTATATTTGTTTTCCAGGTTTTTATCCTTTTGCATATGCATTAGTTCCTGGCGAAGATAATGAAAATTAGAATTGGTTTATGGACAATCTTAAAAAAGTTGTGGACCATCGTCCCATCACCTTTTTGACTGACCGAGATGAAGGTTTGTTGAATGCAATTCCTGAAGTTTTCCCTGATTCTTATCATAGCTATTGTTTTTTTCACTTGAAAAAGAGCTTACCCATCAGTAAGGATGATGAAAAATATAAAGAAGTGATGGACTGTTTCCAAAATGCAACATATGCGCTTTCTCCAGCAAGATATGAAGAAGGTCTTCAAGAAATGGTTTATCTAGGAAGGCCTTGGGTTGCTCAATACTGCTGTAACATTCCTAGGCAAAAGTGGTCTAGTGCATACTTCCTAGGATGTATGTATGGTCAGATTTCTTCAAGCATTGCCGAGTCTTTAAATAAATGGATTCGCCGCGAGAAGAAGTTACCTCCTTGTGCTCTCTCTGACACAATCAGGTTTTTATAAGTTTCTTGTAACATTACAAGTATATATGTACTATATGTATAATATGTTTGTTGTTTCTTAATTTTTTTTTATCGTGTAGGATACGGGTAATGGAGTTGATGTCTGAACGTCGTAAAGAAAGTCTTTTGATGGATCCGGAACTCTTAACCCCTGTGTATTAAGCCTTGATTGAATTACACATTCGAATTGGTCGTCCTTGGAAAGTCAGTCAGTCAGTCATATGCTCACGTCTTTGAAGTTCATTCCCCAAGGTTAGTTTTTTAGGTAACATGCTCTTTTGAACTGAGATATCCACTAAACTAGTTTTTAGGGAAAATATCAAATATGTATTGTGCAGATTATATTCTTTTTTTGTTTGTGTAGTGCAAATATCAATGTATATTGCATAAATAATATGCTTGGTTTTCTTGTTTGCAGGTCTCATATGGTAGCTCTACAACAAAAGAGTTGTACTTTCCAAAGATGGCGCATGTATGGTTTTCCATGCTCGCATGCTGCTGCAGCTATTGCTGCATCTGTGGGAAAATTTCTTGATTATATCGATGTTAACTTCAAAGTTAGTTGTTATCGCCAGTTATATTCAATCGCTATCAGACCTGTTCATAATCACGGCAGGTAAGTTTTTAAGCAGTGCATATTGATTTTTTTTATGATAGTATCATACATGAGAATGGTTTTAAGCAGTACGTATAAACCATAAACTAGAACTAGCATAGTACATATTGGTATTTAGTGTAACACACATAAACAAAAACTGCACAAGTATATTAGTTTTTTCTTATTTATGTTTTTCAATATACCACAGGCCTGATGAGTATACCGCAGAAGATACTATTCTGCCACCAATAGTAGTTAGGGCTCCTCCAGGAAGAAGAAAAAAGAACTGCATCAAGAGTGCATGGGAGAGGAGCAAAAATCTTGTTACATGTTCAAATTGTAAATTGAAAGCTCATCACAACAAGTCTACATGCAATGTTATTCGTCAGTACCAATAAACGGATGAGAATTAATTTCATTACAGTTTTTTTTAGTACATTTTGGATTTAAATTCCTTAGAAGATACTTGTCGCATTTTTTTAGGTTTCTTTTTTCAGAACTTGTTTGTGTGCCAAACTGAATTGTGTTCTTAATGACAGAATGTGAATTTGATGATATAAATCTTATATTTTGCTCAATCTTAAAAGATGTATGAATAATTGGTTGAATTTCATTCACTCATAGTACATGTCATTCAATCTTAGAGTTATTAGTGATTTTTATTCCCAATACTTTTTTCTTTTCTTTTAGTAATCTTGTAGTTGTTATAAAAGCACAAAAAAATGTATATAAAAAAAGTAATTTTTTAAATTAATATCAATATGTACTTCATAGTACATGTCAATATGTACTTGTTTTAGATTATGAATCTATTGGTTCAGAGTTTCAGAACAAAGTACATATCAATATGTACTTCCTAGCACATATCAATTTGTTCTTCCTTTCTATATAACTCTAAAATTAAATAGAAACCTAATAATTCTAATAAAGATCATCACACACACACACACACACACACATATATATATATATATAAACATAATAACTAAAAACCAAGTTTAATAGGTAGAAACCAAGTTCAATAAGTAAACACAATAAGAAAGTTACTGAAGTACATACTGCGTAGAAGGACTATCCACAAAACACTGCCCAGCAAAAACCAAAATGCACCAACTTATCTCCTCAGACCAAGATCTACAAACATATCTGAATTACTCTGCTGTTAAACATGTATTTTCATTAGGAGGGTTCCCAACTGATTTCAGGATGAGTGGCTGTCAACAACCTGCATGCTAACTTGATTCTTTTCATCTGAATCTTCTTCATCAGTTGTTCGTCATCTCCCAAACTTTGCCCATCACGATCAATCTTTGATCTCCTCTTTATAAAATGCATCACATACAGAAGGCAATCTGGCCAGATTCCTAATTGTGGACATCCATAGTCAGTCAACCGTACGGTGCTCACCATCTTTCTTTTATGCTCATCCAAGAACTGATTGATAGGGTTGAACAGGTATTCAGACATTTTCTTGGCATTTTCATAGCAATGGTCCCTGAATGCCACAAATGAGTTGTAATGTATGAATTTCTCTGTTTCAAACTCAAATTCCAGCAGGGTCCAATGCTTGTTGCCATGGCTCATTGGTACAAGGATCTTTTCTATATCACAGCAGTCACTTCTGCCCCCTTTAAATAGTCTGGAATTTCGACATGATACTGAAAATTGGAAACGTTTAATAGGTTATTTCACAAAAGTATATATCAATATATACTTTTCTCATAACCAATGTTCAAAAGTATAAAAGAAGAAAACAACACATACCCAAGCAGCTGTATCCAGGAGCAACACCATAAAGTATTTTCTTTCGTCCTCAACATTTGCTTGGTCATCTTCAGACGCCAGTTGAAGCTTATATTGAGCATAATTGAGAATATATTGCTCTAATGCTCTGTTGAAGAAATCTTCCATTGTAGCCCCGTTGACGTAGATACCACCTCCATTCTCTACCCTCCAAGCAACTGAGCTACACATTTATAACAAAAACACATATTGAAGTAAGTTTTTTTGATATGTACTGCAAAACTTACTTGATTTAAAAGTAAAATGAAGGGTAGAAAGTACTTACATTCTTTTTCCTTTCTCAAAGTATGGAAGTAGAATCTCTATTTGTTCATCTGCCATATTCTCATAGAGTGGTGACTTGTGAAGATCCATGAACTTCATTATTTGTTTTTGAGCTTTCCAAGCTTTGTTGTCTTTTCCTGTCTTTATCGTCTTTTTTCTTTTCTCAGAGTTTGGCTTCTTATTTTCAGAAAACATACTTCCACTATCAAATAATGGATCTGTCTTCTTTCCAGGATTTGCACGAGTTACCCGCCTGCTAACTTATTCTCTAGGTTTTACTGTCTTCTTTCCAAGAACCTTTGGTTTTGCTTTCGCTTTGGCAGCAGTCATCTTGGCAAGTTTAGTTGTTAGGGGCAGGTCGCTTGACGTTTGGGTTGTTGTAACTTCAGTTCCTGCATTTTTGAATCCAGATTTTCATTATTATATTTGAAACGTATTTTTTCAAACAATGACAAGAAGGTAAATTACTACAAGTAGAAGATATACCTCCTGGTCACTTTCCTGCTCAGGTGTTACTTGAATCGTATTTTTCTCTGGTGTAATTTGGATTGGCTCATCTGTAGCTTGTCGAACTTCTACACGTCGCAAATCATTTCCAAATAAATTATCAAAATATTTCTGAATGTCCATCCCAAACAGAGTATTGCTTGAAACAGTACCATTATCTTGGTTGAGAGATGCATATTCTTCATCATGAACTTTCCTGCTGGAAATGGCTAAGTCCAAAAATTCTTCGAATGTGAACTTTTCGATGTCTTCCATCTTAGCCATCTCAGTAAACAAAGGTATTTTCATGTCGACAAAGCTGTCGACCAGGGTTTCAACGTCTTGTTCATATGGGTTCTGCGACATCCCTTTAATCGTTTCAAGACTCTGGTCTATAACATCAACCACCTTCTTCATTGCTTCTTGTTGAAGTCCAGCTAAATCATCCTACAACCATAGAGTTTTATTCATGATAGTTAAATACAGACTGATATGTACAATTATATTACAATAATAAAACAAATTTGTAATCAAGTACATATTGATATTTACAGTTATATGACATTAATAAAACACAATTGTAATCAAGTACATATTTATATTTACAGTTATATTGATAAACACATTTGTAATAAAGAGTGAAACTAGGCAGCATTACTTACTTGTGAGTTACTTTTCTCCTGCATATGTTTGACATCTTTCTCCAGGTCAGATTTAGCCCATGTTTCAATAACATTAACATCAACACCACAGAACTTGTGCACTGAAGGTGGTGTTGATAATCCAACATTAAATGGTACCCTTTTGATGGTGGTGTCACTTATTTTGTTCATCTTCTGTTGGAATCTGAACAGTTGGCTCTTCTTCTCCCAAAACTACTTCACCTTCTGTTATGTTTTCACAAAGAGGATCTGTTGGAGTAGTAGGAGATGGGAATTCTCATGTTGGGTCAGTGCCTAAATGAGTGGGAATCCCATCAATTGAGTCTCGAAACTCTTCTTCAGTTTCAGGCTGCATGGGAGAAGCTTTCATTATATGTCATTCAACATTTGTAGAAGCTTTGACGCATCAAGCGATCCATCCTCATGCTGTATGGTATTTGCTTCACCCAGTTTTTCAAATATTGTCTTTCTCAATTCTTCATATCTTCCTTTCCAGTTATCTTCCTCCACTTCCTTCCCTGCAGTTTCTTCTTTATCTTCTTCCTTTTCATCTTCACTCTTCTCTTCTACAACTCTTCTTGTGATTCTATTCAGAATTTGCTTTTCTTCATTTGTGTATTGAACCTTGAAATTTTCATTGAAATGTACCAAAACAAAAAAATATGTACTCAAAAATATGTACTATAAAAAAAAGTTTTTTCATGAGGTACATATCAATATATACTGTAGGATAAAAAACATCATACATTCAATACATATCATTGTATACTGTAGGATAACACAACATCATAAATGTAGTAAATAAGTACATATTTTTTCTTACCTCATATTCAGTTGTATCAATGTCTTTTTGGAGTTCAGCACATAACTTTGACAGATTCCATTTGGTAGCTCTCGGAACAAACATTTTTTCTGGAATCGTCTTTATTTCCTCCGGTTCCAGCAAATACGTATGCTCTGCATACCAAATCTGTTTTGAAAAAAAAATCACCAAAAAAAATTTAAAAGTAAATCATGATTCTCATTGAGTAAACTACTAAAAATGTTTTTAGTACGTATTCTTAACAACAAATAGTTCAGACACCCTGTAGTATTCTCGACTGCGTTTATATTGTCATTTAATGACTTTTCTAGGTAAGAATGTATCAAATCTGGCCGTGACACATTCTTTGCAGCTTCGAGATCCTCCACAAGACCAAAGTACTTTTCAATCAAGGCATGTGCATCTTTTGTTGTGAAAAACAAAGTGATACACATGAACAAGCATATAAGCCTTACAAGGTGTTCAACATCTTTGACTTCTTGACTTTTTTCCTCAATCCCTTCTTCACTTTCTTCTTTACTTTCTTTTTCTTCATTTTCTTCATATTTTTCAACTTTCTTCTTAGTTGATGGCTTTTTTCTTAGAAGTTTCAAGACTTCTTCCTGTATCCTCACTCTATTTACCTTTTTTGTCTTTTGTACATCAGAAAAGAACCTCTGGAAGAAAGCACTTTTCTATATCCACCTCTTGATGTCAGCATTATATCTTCATGTTATCTTTTTCCTGCTCTTGGCATTCCAAAGATAACACCTACTTCTTCAGGAGTGGATGTCAGAATATGTGAAACTCCATGCCTTTTGAACTCAAATATGAGTTCATCCGCAACTTTACTTCTCTTATAACACTTTTATAAGATTGGTCACAACAATTCCATTCTTCACCAGTGATCTGCACCCAGATTTGTGTACCAGAACATCAGAAAAAGGTTCCCATATGATTGCTATCCGCAAGTGAGTTTCACTCGACTCAAGCTTTTCTTCCTTGATTGCTTTAACAAGTGAGAAAATCCCTATGAAACCACTTATGTATATCTTCCTAGCAGGTGCAGGTGCTTTTGTCTTCTTTGTGGTTTTCTTCACACCACCTGCATAATGAACACACTTTCAATATCCCTACAATATATCAATATGTACTATAATATTGAACAAAATATATATTTTTCATATGTTAATATATATCTGCTATATCATGAACAAAGTATACATTGATATGTACTGATCCAATTCAAGATTAGAACAAAGTACATACTAATATATACTTATCCTGTATGCAAGATCTAGATGCTATAGTATAGAACAATATACATCTATATATATGCTTTATATCTATAGCATGAACAAAGTATATATTGATATGTACTGATCCAATTCAATATCTAAAACAAAGTACATATCAATATATACTTATCCTGCAGTCAATATCTAGATGCTATAACATGAAAATAAGCATACACTGATATGTACT
>JAJJMC010034263.1:0-100457 GCA_023531435.1 Papaver californicum | reverse complement strand
TGCTTTGAGTGTTAGCTTAATAGAACAAGACAATAGTAGATAAAAAGGAAAATCGTCAATGAATTGAGAATGAATACATGAACATGTTATATCATAATGTTGGTATAGAGTACCATTATATGGTGTGTATTAGTTAGATGCAACCTAAAGGACACATAATTGTATTTTCTTATGTTGAGAAATCATGATAGCTGAGGGGGCATTTATGCCTCAAATGTGGGGGTATAAGATGGAAACAAGTGTTTTTTTGATTTCTCAAGCATATTTATAGAAGACCCTAAACTTATATGTGTCCTACGTAGACCTCAATTGTGGGGTCTAAGGTGAGAATGAAGAGTCGATTTTCTTTAGCAAATCATTGTATATGATCACCAGAATTGTATTATAATAACTTGTAAGTTCTGAAGTTAACAACATTTGAATAAAATAAATTTTATTGTTGAGGATGTTGAGTTCTTGACAGTAGTCTTCTGAGGTCGGGTTCTCACACGAGATAGAATAGGTTAGACAGATGTTTGACTTTGTGAAATTGTTGTTATAGAATAAAGTAGTGATCACTTGGCACATACTCACGTGACACTAAAAATTAATACGCTAGGCATTGTTTGTCATTATTGGTTGTATGCTACATTAGATGGATGCTGAGGCAGTATACTTAAATGGTTAGTCAAAAGTGGACAAACCTTAAGGGTTTGGTTACCGCTAGGGGTTAAAGATACAAACTTGTGATGATGATGATTTCTAGTGATATGACACTAATGAATTTTGCATATTCGATGATTCTGTTAACTTTCGTGAATTTTGGGGATTCGCAATTGAATTTGGTCCTCACAGTATTAAGTAAAAGATTTCTGGTCATATTTGATGACCCCTTCAACTTTTTTGAACTTTGGGGATTCTTAAGTGTAAGTTATGGGACGTCCACTTGAGATCTCGAATTTGAGTAAATCCTTTTGCATTCTTGAGCATGTGGAATGGGAAACATGTTTAGGGATCCAAATTGATTTTCTTGGTATAGTTGTAAAACCTTTTATGATCCTCGAGCATACTGTATGGACGTATGTTTGAAAGGTCTTAATCGGCGTTTACGACAACTACAAATACTATTAGGATTCCGGGATATACGGAATGGGACGCATATTCCGAAGGTTCTAATTTGTGTTCATTAACAAACATTAGGCCCTTGCATGATTTCTGTGCATCATGTTATGGGACATAAGCGCATGAAATCCAAATCGATGAAGCTTGTCCAGAATAGTTTTAGAGTTGAGTTAAATTTCGGGGACGAAATTCTTTGAAGGTGGTAAGAATGTAACACCCGTAATTTTCGCATGGCGCTTACTCATGGACGCGTCATGGCATGGGTTGAAGCTTCATCATATGCTTATAAAGCTTACCCAGATATGCATTAGGGTATGGATACCTCAACCTCGAATTATAATGTCAAGGCCCTCTTGAACGTGATGCGTATTCGATGAATGCATCATAGTGCTAAGACACTATTATGCCATGATGCATTATTGAGAATGCATCAACGAGCCAATGTCGCTATTCGATGAATGCATCATAGTGCTAAGGCACTATTATTCCGTGATGCATTATTGAGAATGCATCACCGATCCAATGTCGATATTCGATGAATGAATCATAGTGCTAAGGCACTATTATGCCGTGATGCATTATTGATAATGCATCACCGAGCCAAGAATGCATCACCGTGATGCATTAGCGTGTTCACTTGTAGCTTACCTGAGAATGCTTCGCTTGGCTTTGGAAAGAAAGTTTCATTTTTGGCCTTGTGCAGTCGACGGATGTGACTTCGTATTCTTATATTTATTTGTAGAAATGCGAGTAAGACATATATAAGGAGGGAACGTTGGATGAAAAAAATGAAAGCATTCCTTTTTGTAGCTTACCCGAGAATGTTTCGCTTGGCTTTGGCAAGAAAACTTCATTTTCGGCCTTGTGCAGTCGATGGATGTCACTTCCTATTCTTATATTTATTTGTAGAAATGCGAATAAAACATATATAGGGAGGGAGATTTGCTTTAATGTGCATGAGCGGTAATGCACATATAAATGCGACGCAGCCTATACATTGGAGCATACTTGATGCTAAAACATCAATATGCTTGTAGCTTAATCGATGAAGCTTAAATGTGCATGAGAGGTAATGCATGCGATATGGCCTATACGTTGGAGCATACTTGATGGATAAGCATAAATATGCTTATATCTTAGCCTATAAAGCTTATATTATGCGAGAACATCATTCAATCGTGTTACGTACTTGAGAATGCATATTTGCATAATAAATAGCGATAGTTATGCACAAGCTAGTGCATACCTTGCGAAAGTCCTTCGGCCTATACGGTCTAGGCTTTGCTTGGCCTTTGGCCCTGCAATAAAGTTGGAAATGATGTTGGCTCTGCCTTTATAGACTTGACTTGCTTGTTCCATTCGAATTAACCCTTTGATGAACTACGGTCATGCTTGATCCCTTCAAGGTACGGGTTGGGTACGTAGGCAGCCGCAATACAATGCATTGAGGTGCTACTCCTTGTCGCTCATATCATCTAATTTAGAAGTGATTGCGACATTATGGTAACTCGTATCATCTGGCTTGGCAATGCTAAGTCAAAGAGATGATAGTTTCCACACTTGATAAGGTAGTTGCAATTCCATTGGATGGATTGTTCATACTTCCTATCAACCGTTATGGCATGAAATGGCATGTTCCTGGATGTTGAACCCTTGGAAAGAACAAAATCGGTGCAGGCTCCAGCATATGGTCAAAGCAGAATTAATGAAGCGGAAAATCAGGATTGAAGTGGCCTAGTGCTAGTACAAGGCATGAGTAAGGACTTGACAATGATCGTAAGTATATGATGCTTGCCAAAGGCATTCACCATTCGCTTTTATGGCCTTGCACCCTTAGCAGAACAAGGGTGAGGTGGAACGGTATAAACGTAGCTTGAATGATGTGGGAATTACGTTTCGAGTATAATGTTTACAAGTCATGCTTGGAAAGCAAAAATCTACCTGCACTTTCCAGCGATAAGTTAAGCTCTAAGATCCGGTTACTCTCTTTTAATCGCGCATCGGGGAGTTCTGTCCTGCCCAGCGCAACGCGCCGGAGGCGGAATTTTCCGGTCCGTGACAATAAGTGTATTTAAACTAAATTTATTGAAGGTGCATATGTTTAGCATGCCTTTATTATGTGTTTTACAACCATTAAAAAAAATTTGTTGTTTAAAGTTTGACAGGAAACAAATATGTTGTTGATGTGGTCTAAAGGACCAGAATGAACCAAAATCAAATTTTGATTATATAGTTTCTGTCAATTGTGTTTAATGTGTGTTGTAAAATAGGTGTGCATGTTTCCCATTTTAATCCTGGAGAATCACAGGGATGCTCTGATCAAAGGACAAGAGAATTGGGATGCTTGAGGTACATATTTAATTTCAAATATGTGATATATATGGCACTAACCTTTTGAAGAAAATGTAATGGCCGTACTAGTATTTAGTATATGTATCTTATATATGCTTTTATATGCTTTACAACCACCTAGAAAACATGTGACTTTTACGATTTGATTGAAAGACTAAGTTGTTGTTGACAAGCATGATCTAAAGGATCATTGGAACCAGAAGAAATTCTGACAAAAATGGTATTTGGCAAACTCGATACGTTTAATGTTTGTTGTAAATGTGCAGTGCATTTGGTGTACAAATACATTTGTGACCCCAGAAGAATTAGTGGCATGATTTGATCAGAAATTTACAGTAGTTGAGGTACATTTAAAATTGTGTATGTGCATGATACATATTGGACTGACCTTAAGAGATGTTGTGATTTCAGGCTTTGAAGAGTCTTAGCCTATCTGTGCGCCCTATTAGTTGTATCAGTAGTTAGAAATATTCCAACAAACATAAGGAACTCGACTGACATGAAATCAGAGTTCTCTAGCTTAATTTAAAGCATGAGAGGAAGTTGAATGGATAAATCCTTTTTTTGGAAGGCATTCCTCTGTGACCGAAGAAGACTTTCGCCACTATTGCTGAAACTCAATTGACTATGTAATTATAAAGTAAATGAGCAATTGGCAAAGTCTATACAAACTCGGAGACGACTAATTCGGTAAGACAACTACTCTCTAATGAAGTGATTTTTGTAGACTTAGTGAAGTTAAAAGAAAAATTAGTGGATCCTTTGACGAAAGGATAATCTAGAGAGATAGTTTGTTATTGCATCGAGGGGGTGGGGCTTAAGCTCATTAAACAAAATTTCCATGAAGGATACTCAACCTTGTTGACTGGAGATCCCAAGATCAAGGTTTTGAATGAAACAACTAATTTGTGGTGGGTTAAAGAAAACACTATCAGAGAATTTTATTCTCTGTCCATTTCCTATGGTGTAGACGTGATAGTGTGATTGCGTATGAAGGATGACTTTTAATGAGTCTTAACGAGTTCTATAGTTTCAATTTAAGATTGAAGTGGGGTGTAGAAGTAAACACTCTTGATAGAACTCACCTATCTGGATGTGGAAGTGGGCCGCTTCCTATGAGAATAGAGATGATTCTTTAGAGCATTCTGAGAAACATGATATTTGCTTAGGGACAAAATGAGCACAACCGCAGGGATTAGAAGCAACCTTGGAGATATCATGCGTGGTGGTTATCGCGAATTACACCAAACGCTAGCACTTCAAGACATCGTGTTCACTGTCTCTAGCAAGTAGTTCCGGTAATCTCTCACTTAGAAAAGGTTCAAGATCTCATGGACACCTTTTCCTATATGGTATTTCCTGTTTTTATGTCGTTTTCTATGGTCTTGGTATTACTGATACTTAGGTCCTAAGGATCTCTAAGGGATCACTGGCTCATTTTCACTTTGGTGAACAGATTCTTTAGTCCCACTATGGGAAACTAAAGATGAAAGCTCTCTATACTATTATGATTTCTGGAATTAATAGTATGACCCTAGGGTCAGCACACTTTTGTATGAAGAAGAGGATATTGGAATGGCTAGTATGATTTCAACACACGCACGGTCCATTTGTTTGTTCAGTCAAGTCGGGTTATGGTATTTAGGGTGTTGGTTTACCAAGATCTATTTGTGTTTTTCATGTTTTACTGAGGTTTTCATTCATGTGGAGGATTGTTGGAGAACAATGGCTAAACAAATGAGTTTTAAATCTTTTATTAAAATATAAATATTATGCTATTTGGGTTCGAGCTCCTGACCTATTGGTCACTTTACATGTTTTTGTTTTTTCTTTGTTTTCTTTTGTGAATGAACACTTTAGTCCCACGTCGGGGAGTTTCCACTTCTTAAGTTGTATTAAGAGATTATATAAACAAAATTTTCTCAAACTATTTGGACATCCAAGGAAAAAGGGTTTCTTCATATTTTTGGAGAGACCAATAGAATAATAATTTATTATTATCTTTCTTAAGTTTTTTCAGATTTTTCTTGAAGGTTTTTTATGAGTTGCCAAGCTCAAGTTGCGCATGTACTACGAATGCTAGTAGTAGGTGTAGTAGGTGTTTTATCCTGGAGGCATCCTCCCTGTGGAGGCTATAACATCACTCTTCAGTGTAGCCGGGCGCTAATGTCTTAAGGACAGCGTGTTGAACATGTGACTCACTTTGTTTTTTTCCAAGGTTTTGTTACATACCATCTTGATGTTGCGTAGGTACGAGGAGCTCATTCGTTTTGACGAATCACTTCCGTTAAGAGCTAAGTATTAACAACCTTTGTTTATTTGATTTTCTTCATTTTTGATTTTAGCACCCAACAATCTTAAAACATTATTATTTTATAGCATCCAACAATCTTAAGACATTAATATTTAGTAATAATTATAAATGAATGATCGATTTGTGAATCGTTGACGTTGATATTATATTAGAAAATTAAGGATGTTAATTTTGAAGTGAAAAAAAAAATTCAGAAATTTTGGAGTTGTAAAAGTATTTTTTAGATATTTTACAAAACTGAGAAATGTTCCTGAAAAATTCTGACGGGAAGAAAAATATTGTTGACTAAATTAGTTTTACTGGAGTAACTATGAGTTTTTTGAAATGATGATTCAAATGAAGTTTGTAGATCTAGATATTATCTTCAAAACAACATATTTAATTTTTTTGATTCATACTTGTGGTTTATGAGATATGGTATTTGCAAAGATGTTGTGCATGTTTGTCCAGAATATCAATAACTGTATCTAAGCTCTAGATTAGTATGCGATCTTACAACCATTTATAGTGGTACTTTGTCTCCTTGGATATAATATGAAAACCGGTACTAGTGAGTGCTTTTATCCATAATAGACTTGAGATTTCAATTTAGTTGAAATATTTATCATAAATAAATTATAGCAAGTAACGAATTGATTTCTATGACTTAAAGTGATAATCTCTTATGTGTTAGATTAGTATCACATTGCTAATGAATAATGAGATGTTGAATCAGTTGTGTATGAACTGTACATTATGTTATAAATCACTTTGATTATATATGCTTTGTGTAGTATCAATTGGCGTGAATCACATGATTGGTTAATAATTACGCATTAGCAATTTCAATGGTGATTTCTAAATCATTTCGAATATGTTACCTTTAACTGGAAATATGAGAATCATAATATACTAGTGTACCATAGTCATATGGATAGTGAGGTATAAAGTATCTTTTAGTAACTAGTGCAACAGAAGGTTAAGCGAACACATGTGTTTTAATTGATATGTATGTACACAGAAGTGTTTGGGTGTTTTATTACCAAATTTTGTTACTTATTGATGATTGTGATAGTCTAATGTGGAGAGAGACTTAAGTAACTCTATAACTATATTTTGGTAACAAACCTTTTGATAAGATGAACACTTATTATCTATTGATAATTTGATATTACCTATGTCAAACGAGAGTATCAACCAATTTTTTGAATCCTAGTTGGGCAGAAGTTTTATCATCTTAAATTGAATGATAGATTAAGTGCTAATTTGTGATAACATCTGTTTTTAGTTGTATGCTTATCTCCTCGGAATATAGAATTGTTTATTCAAATTTTAATGGAACAATTGACATTCTTATTGTGTTAAGTAATTTTACTTTTCAGTGGAGATGATAAAAAGAATTGGTTGGTAAATACCGGAAGTGCTGGAACGTGTGCTCCAGAAAAGACATGTTTTGTCTTCTACCAAGAATAGGAAAGATCCAAAAGCATTTTCATGAACAACTCAACTATCAAAACAATTGAAGAAATAAGTAATGATGTGCAAGGCTTGTCAGGTATGGACATTAATCAAATTATGATATCATTCTCAATATGTGCATTGCGATTTAAAACTAGTGTCAAATGCTATCTATCTAAGTTACTATGAAATGTTATACTTAGAAATATGGTCTTGTGATGCTTTGAGTGTTAGCTTAATAGAACAAGACAATAGTAGATAAAAAGAAAAATCGTCAATGAATTGAGAATGAATACATGAACATGTTATATCATAATGTTGGTATAGAGTACCATTATATGGTGTGTATTAGTTAGATGCAACCTAAAGGCCACAAATTGTACTTGTTGAGAAATCAAGATAGCTGAGGGGGCCTTTATGCCTCAAATGTGGGGGTATAAGATGGAAACAAGTGTTTGTTTGATTTCTCAAGCATATTTATTGAAGACCCTAAACTTATATGTGTCCTACCCTGTAGACCTTAATTTTGGGGGTCTAAGGTGAGAATGAAGAGTCGATTTTCTTTAGCAAATCATTGTATATGATCACCAGAATTGTACTACAATAGAATGGTTAGTCAAAAGTGGACAAACCTTAAGGGTTTGGTTAGCGCTAGGGGATCGAGTAATATCAAGAGAGAAAACATTCCGAGAATATTTCTCGTAAAAGAAGTTGGTTAAATAAGGGAAGGAGATAAGTCTCGATCTGATACTCTCGAGTTAGAAGAAGTAAAATAAAATCAGAATCGTGATTGACAAGAATAATCGCAGAAATATGATTCCCATTGAAGGAGAATTATTCTCGAAGATGCGGAGTAGTAGTCGAGTCAACAGGTGTTTTGGGTATAAAGAGTAGACCCTTAGGATGATTTCGGGGGGGGGGGGGTCAAAAATCCAGGAAATTCTTGTGATGAAGAAGATGAAAATTTTGTTGCGAAAAAAGTTTGAAGTTTCCGTGGCCAAAAGTTTGAAGATTTCGTTGCTAAAGCTTTTAACTTTGCAACGTTTATCTTCATTTGCAACATTTATTTTCAGTGAAACACATTCCTTCTATAACAATGAGTCTGTAACGCTTATAAACGTAGCAAACTCGTTATTTTTATTATTTTCACTCTTTTTCATCATTTGTAAACACTTTGAGCTATGTACCAATATTTTGAGGGTGTTTTCAACATGAGGAGCTAAACCCCTTTACTGAGGTGATGAAGGAAGCCACTGTTCCAAGAAAAATGGTATATTTCTATTTTAATTGATTTTTACAATTTCTTTTATGATTATTTTCCTTGGTTAAAAATTGATTTAATGATTTGTTTTAAGCAATTATGATTTCGTTAGATGGTACATGCTTGGCCTGGGTTTTAGATGTTTCATGCTTTTTTTATACAATTGTTGTTTTAAGAATCTACTTGTTGCAATATTTTAGAATCAAACTAAATGTAAGAATTGCATGATTATAATTATTGAATTAATCATTTTAAAATTTGGAAAATAGTGGAATCTTAGCCTCAGTTTACTCTCAATTTTGTTATCAATTTTATTTGAGTTTTGCTATTTTTAGTCTTAGAAATTAGGTTTAAAAACAAATCTTCACAAGTCTTGAACGAACTTTATTTACCACTATTACAAAACCCATCACCAGCATCGCCGCCCCCCCCCCCCCGCCGGGAGGCGGGAACGAAGGTGGACCATCTAGGGTGTATTCCATCCGCTAGATAATACCCGTGAGTGTATTGGTACCCATTGATATTGAACCTTACATCAGAGCTTATTCCATACTTTAGGTCTTCAAATATAAGTGACTTGTTGAGAACATTTATGTCATTTTGTGAACCCGACAGACCAAAAAAAGCATGCCATATCCAAGAATCATAAGAAGCGGCAACTTCCAAATAACATTTGGTTTTGGGTAATGACCCTTATACTGACCTTATCAATACACATGACATCCCTACCACGCCAAATGGATGCAGTCAAGACTCCCTAGCATTCCTGGAAACCCTTATCTTGGTTTTGCTTTAATATTTCTCTGACATCTGCATCTGTTGGTTTTAGTAAATACGTTGGACCAAAATGATTAATCATTATTTCGTAAAACAATGAAAGATACTTGTATGAAGTTGTTTTTCCCATACGGATATACTCATTGTTAGCATCCGCTGGAAACCATAATCTAGAATCCTTAGGGCCGAGGTAACCTTTGTTGCGGATTATGAACTCTAATATTCAATGCATCAAGTTGATAATTAAATTCAGGGCATACTTGACAAATATCTTCAATAATCTTTACCGTCATGTGTAAGGGCATGCACGACGATGAAAATCTTGATCAGAGAAAACGCAACCAACATTGAAATAATCGTGCATCAGCTTCAGGTGCCACTCTTTCCGCCCACGATACGCATATCTTCTTGTGAATACTTCTTTTGGATCAGGACCTCTTGGTATCTTCCCCGATGATTCTCCTGATATCATAATGTCAGTAAGTTCTCTTTCTTCATCAGACCCAGCCTCCATTTGTTGCAACACCCGAACATAAGTTTTTTACTGTGTTTTAAACCGATCAATAATAATTTTAGCTTCATCATCAGAACAATCCATCAATTGTGAAGTTAAAAGTTAGATAATTTGTGAATTGATTTTAGAAATAGGTAGAGAGTATGAGATTTGTGTAAAGAGTTAGGATATATGTATAATTGAAGAAAATTTAACCGTTTTTTGCCTGAATTTAGTTGTTGCCTGAAAGTAGTCGTTAGCGGCTACCTGTATGTCGCGCGATATAATCTTTGTTGCTCGACAAAAAACTAGGTCGCTTACCACTTCTCTTATTCTGGCGCGGCCTGTTTTCTCATCCACCTGGACAAATTCACCCATTTTACATGGATGTATATGACTTGGCCTAACAAACCTTATGAAAGCAATTTTTGGCATCCCGAAAACAAATTACAAAACCATAGGTTGCCCAAACCTAAAACGTCGGTGTTAATACATGGAAGAGCAGTGCCGTCCCGCGCAACTGTACGGGAAAACTAAGCTTGATAAGCTAGCAATTTATAACCGTTGGATTATGTATCCGACCGTTAAATTACATACAATTTATCTTTTCTTTCGTTTATTTTCATTTCTTTCTTTATCCTACGTTTTTCCCTTTAGTTTTTTTAATTGCAAATTGCAATGCATTCACAGCATTCCAAGTATCTCAAACCTTAATTCTCTATAAAATTTTACAACTCAATAATCAAATTTAAAAATCGTTAATTATTAACGTCAGCAATTGTGGAGATATAAATCTAATTGTTTCTAGTAGTGGCAGAGAAATCATCAACGTGGAATTCTACTTAATGATTCATTAAAAAATTTCTCTTTAGCTCAAAGCCTTTTAGTTTTTGGGTGAATGAGTTGTGTTCTGATTTCATTTATTCAATCTCAAATTTGATCTTCTTACTGTACGAAACGTATGGATCTATCTTGAACTATATTTATATATATGTAAGTGAGATATATAGATTTTGTGGCATTTTCAGTTTGTTGAAAGGTTCTTGTCTATAGATACTACTGTGAGTGATCTACAAAAAGCTATTGATGAGGTATAACGATAACAAAAACACAGAAGGAACAACTTATACCTCCACTTTCACTCAGCATGAACAAAAAGATAAACAACAAAAACCCGTCCAAGTGGGAAATTAAATTTCTTTTTGTTTCTAAGTTTTTGAGTTGATGGGTGTTGTTTAATGTAATTGAAGTGATTTAATTAGGTGTTGAAGCACCGAGGAACGGTGTGGAATCAGGCGGCACATTTGTTGTTTTAGAAGAAGGAACGCTGTTGTGAAAAGGTTTAAAAAAGTTATCTTGCAAATGGATATTATAGGGGAAAAGGCCATGTAATAAAATATTGAAATAGATGGGTACTGTTTTAATTTAGTTTAATTAACTTAGAGCATCCACGGTCGTTGGATCAAATAACGGACCAAATCGATATTTGGTCTTTGGTCGTCCAAAATGAGGATTAATGGGGCGAGTAAATTTAGTATTTGGTCCATTTTTGACACTGTTATGGACCAAAGATAGTCCGAGTGCTGGACCAAACAGGTTATAGTCGAGCGTGTATCTACGTCTCCGCTTTTGTGCTAGGCGTTGTGCTAGTTATCCGTCTCATGGCAGGTGTAGATGTAGATGTATGTTTCATTTATCGGGCGTAAACAAAATTTATGCCTGATGACGCGTTCAGCTAACGTTGTGTCCAATGGAGCGTTACGGTAGGAGCACGCCCAATGACAAACGTTAACCAAATCAACGCCCAACTCAAGCGTGAGCCTATACCTCCGCCTAACTGTGGCCTCTGCCTAAACCTCCGCCTAAGTTCAAGCGTGCGTCTAGAGGTGCGCCTGCCTTGGAGCCTCTTGTAAGCGTGTGTCTATGGGTATGCCTGTTTTGTGGGCGTTATTCTGAACGAGCGCCTATCCATGTAGTCGTTGAGATATGTTACCGTTGATTTGCTACCGTTGTTAACGGCTATATTTTGACATCCCTATATATGGATGGACTACTAATCCATTTTCATACTACTAAACTCATTGTTATCTAATTTGTATTCGAGAAAAACTTAGTTCTTTTTTGATATACTTATCTTCCAAATCGGTTAGAATTATGACACCAAAACCATGAGGTCCAAATTATACTACATTTGAAGATATAACGATGTGTAAAATTCATTTGTCAATATATCAAGATTGTAGTATTGGTTCCGATCAATCAGAAGAAAGATTATGGTCTCGCATATTAAATGGTATGAAAGAAGTCATACCTTCAATGCCGGTTCGCACATGGACCTCAATTCAGAAACGATTTCAGGGAATAAGTAAAGATGTGGCACTTTACTCTGCAAAAGAGGCGGAAGTGGAACGTGAACACCATACTGGATGGGGCCCCGAAACAAAGGTAAGTACCCATTTAGTTTTGACGATTATATTATTGTTTTGAATTGTATATCCTCTAGTAAACTTTATAACAAAAAAAAGATATTGAAGAAGTAAGGAAGCTTTTCAAGGAAGCTAATGGTGGAAAAATATTTAAGCATGAAAAGTGCTACGCGATTATGTTAGAAAATATAAAATATTCACGACGTTCGACAATTGTTTTCGATTCATCACAAGCCGAGGAAGATTCTGAAAGCGGTGAGGAAAACCGGGAAAGACAGGAAACAAGCCAAGACAATTCTAGTGGAGATGAAGAAATAAGAGATATACCTATCACATATAACCGTCAAATAGGAAAAAAAGAGGCGAAACGACAGAAAAAAACAGGGAAAGCCAAATCGAGTGGCCAACAGGAAATGATGGAAATTATTATTAAAGAATAACAAAACTTCAACACCAAATATGCAGAACAAACAAAAATGAAGATGGCGCAGAGAGAATCCGAGTTTACAGCAAAACTAGCTGAGTTTTTTCGGCAAAGTTTAAAGAAAAACAAGCTAGGAAAGAAAAACTTGACGCAAAGAAAAAAGCATACGAAGAGTTTCATATAATGATGATGGATGTCTCCGGGTTGGATCCGGTAACAAGAGAGTACATCGAACTTAGGAAGGTAGACATTTTGAAGAGAAGGAGAAGCCAACCTTAAAGGATTTTTGGAACACCTGAAATCTAAAAATTTGCATTCTTATTAACATTGCCATTTTCAGTTTCAACTTTTATGAACTAATAGTGTTATTTTCAGTTTATTTTTAACCGATATATTGTTATCTTAAATGTTAATGAACTTTTTTTTTTTAATTTCGAGTAATTAATTAATTTTAATGTTTTTTTTAGCAAGCACTCCTTTTTTCGCATATCTACACTTCTCCTAAATAAAAAATATAAACAAACTACAAGCAACTCATTCAAGCTAAATTAAGAGATTCATATTCGTAATAAAAGTACTAATAAGGTTCAACACCATAACCAACAACGCTTAAAAGATAAAAACATCTAGGTAGAACAAAATCCATAATTCATTCAGGTGGGGCGACCAACATTCTCTTCAGAAGAAAGATTTGCTATCACCTTAAGCACTTGTAGAACTCCTCTTTGTTTTTCAACACTCATCAACTCCCCAGCGTCAATCGAACGGGTCAATGTCCTGACCAACAAATTTGCTTGATCCCTTATAACAAACATTTCGTTATCAATCACCGGTGATTGAACTTCTTCATTCACCAAATCAATAACGAAATGTGGATTAACAACTACATCACTTCCAGATTCAGTTGATGCTGGATTCAAGTTCCCAATTCGTCCCGATCTTGTAACTGTATTCCTATTTCTGTTCATCTTCAGAATCTGCGTAAAGTTTACGGCTAAATAAAAATCAACATAATTAAGTTCCCATAATTCATAAACAATGATATTATTCAATTAATCATATAATTATCCACAACCCAACTAAAAATTAACAAAATACTTAATCAATTTTAACTTTAATTCAACAAATTATCATAATTTTTTTATACCCAATTTACATGTAAACCCTAGAATTATATTCAATTCCAAAATTATAATTTCTAAAACCTAATTTATCTAACTATGTTCATATGACTAATATATAATAAATTAATAAACAAAACAATACAATGTAAACCTTTAAAATCCATTAAAATTATAGTAAAGATTGAGGTTATTACTTTCCTTTGAAATAATCTTGATTTGAAATAATTGATATCAAATCAACCCAGCCTTTCCAATATTGATGAGGGGTAAGCTTGATTTTGGAGAATTCTTTTCACAAATTGGTGTTGGTATGGTGGGCGAAGTTTCTCAAGTATAGTGAGTGTTCAGGAGAAAAATAGATGAAGACGAACATAAAGGTCCGCCACAGACAGGCGCTCACCCAGCCGTCCACCTGGTGAGACGCGCGTTCAGCTAGGGAAGCGCCTGAAACCAGGCGTTATGTTAAGTGTCCGCTCGTCTCAGCATTCCCACGTACCGGCTGTACGTGTTAGATAAAATACGGGCGTTTGACTATGTATCCGCCCCATCAATCGCTCGACCAAGAAAGCGTCCGTCTCTGGGGCGTGCGACTAGGGGTGCGTTTATCGTCTGGCGTTCTTTAAATTTACGCCTGCCATCAAGCGTTCACCAAATATCTGCCCCATCCAAACGTATTCCTATGCGTACGCCCATCTGTTGAGACGTTATCTTAGACAACCGTCCAACTACAGGCACTACCTTACACGAACGTCCGATCAATTTTACTCGTTCACCCGCTGTGTTTAAGGCGGACCTAAGAGTAAATTTTTTACTCTTTGGTCTTTGGGAATGGTCTGCCCACCGTTCTTAGAGCATCTGCAATCGTCGACTAAATCGACGATAAAAGATGAAAAATAATCGATAGTCGACGAAAATGAGCCACATTCGTCGATTACATTTAGTATTTGATCGATGAAAATCATTGTTCCAGATTAAATCTGATCGCTGATCGACGACTATAAATTATAGTCGTGCGTTACGTTATGGTTTCGTTTGTTTCCGAGCGATTCCGCAAAATCCCGTTTAAAAACAAGGACGTATAGTTGGCATTCCGCCAGTGTAAACGGGATACCTATATTCCGCTCGTCAACACGAAACTCTGGAAGCTCGTCCTCGTCATAAGCGAGGTACCTTGAAACCGCTCCAATAATTCAAACACGGGCGTGGTGCTAGCCCTGCGTTCAATGTTGGGCGTTATGTTGTTGCCACGCCTGGAGCTGGGCGAGCGGCCATGTCAAGGTTGGTGGAAGGGCGAGGTAACAGCCCTCCGTTCAAGTGACCGTTTATAAGTTCAAATGTTCAAATGTTAATACTCCGTTGAAATGTTACCGTTGTAGTTTAACGGCTATATTTTTAGTCTATATATGGGATAACAGACGAATGGCATTTTACTGAATGCATTCATAACTTGTGTAAAAAATCTAAAGTTTGTTTTTATTTCTAATCGATAAGTAAAATGCCACCATCAAAACCACGAGGTCCAAATTTTTCGTCTTTTGAAGATGTTACGATGTGTAGAATTCATTTGTCAATTTCTCAAGATTCTAGCATCGGTACCGATCAATCTGAAGATCAATTATGGTCACGTATTTTATTCCGGATAAAAGAAGATATACCTACTATGCCAGTACGTACTTGGACCTCCCTTCAGAAACGATTTCAAATTATAAGTAAAGATGCTGTGCTATTGTCTGCAAAGGAGGCTGAAGTAGAAAGGAACATCATACTGGTTAGGGTCCTGAAATAAGGTAACTTTCGTTTAATTATGCTTATTACAGTTGTCCATATGATTGTATATCCTTTAACAAATTCAATTGAAACACCAGTTCGCAGAAGTCCGTAGGCTTTTCAAGGAAGCCACTGGTCGAAGTTTTAAGCATGAAGATTGCTACACAGTTATGCTTGAAAATATTAAATATTCAAGAAGGTCGACATTTGTTTTTGATTCATCACAAGCGGAGTCTGATTACGACAATGAATCTCAGGACGTACAGGACACACCAGAGTTAAGTGTGGATGGTCCAAGCGCCTTTGACGACCTAGGAGATATCCCAAACACAGTAATCCGTCCAATGGGGAAAAAAGAGGCGAAACGACAAAAGACAAAAGGAAAAGCAAAATTTACCGAACAACATGAATTTATGGAAAATATTTATAGAGAGCAACAAAGCTTCAACGCCAAATGTACGGAACAAAGAGATATGAAGATGGCACAAAGAGATGCTGAGTTTGCAGCAAAATTAGCTAATGATAAAGCAAAGTTTGAAGCTAAATTAGCTGATTCAAATGCAAAGTTTCTGGCAATACAAGCAAGGCAAGAAGCAGAAGAGGAGTTCCGTATAATGACGATGGATGTGTCACAAATGGATGCTGTATCAAGACAGTACATTGAATTGAGGAAAGGTGAAATTTTGAGGAAAAGATTAACCCAATCATAGAGGCCATAAATCAAGACTACTATCAAATTGTTTAATTAATTTTATGGATTTATTTAGAAATTTGTGTTTAGTTTAATACCAATAGATTTTTATGTTTCTAACGGGTTATAATTTATTGGATTGAATTTTTAAAATTACTTCAGAAACTAGATGAGCTCGAAATATAAATATACCTACTAATAATTGTAGTCCTTACAACAAATTCAGCCAAAAACCCCATAAAAATATTCATTCATCCCCAACATATGACCATATGTGTTCGATCAAGTCATTTCTCAAACGAACCCCAGTTTGTTTATCGAATATTGCACGCCTGCGTTGGTCCTTCACCATTCTTGAAAGTTGAGAAGTGTTGTCCCTTGAAATGACACATGGAGCACCATGGCTTCGTTGTTCATAGTCATGGGGCCAGTCGTCGGGAATACGTTCATCCTCCACTATCATATTATGGAGAATAATGACGGTTTTCATGATATAGGCTAACACGTCAGGATTCCACATTCTAGCTGGTTGTTTGATAATTGCAAATTGACTTTGTAATACACCGAACCCCCGTTCAACATCCTTTCGACAACCTTCCTGCAAAGCTGAAAATTTCTATTTCTTTTGTGAATCAGGATGTTTTATGGTAGTCACGATAGTTGCTGTCTCTGGGTATATTCCATCCCCAAGATAGTACCCCATATATATTGATTTCCATTGACCTCAAAGTTAACTGCCGGTGCTTTACCATTGATAAGTTTTTTGAAAATATACGACCGGTTCATCACATTGATATCATTGTTTGAACCCGGCATACCAAAAAATGCATGCCAAAACCAAAGATCATGCGACACCATTGCCTCCAAAATAATACTTTTGCTACCCTTGTAAGCGGTATAAGCCCCCGATTCAGCGGAAGGGCATTTGTCCCATTTCCAATGCATGCAATCCACACTACCAAGCATACCTGGAAATACCCTTTTTTGGTTTTCATGAAGGAGGAGTTCAACATCACGCTTAGTTGGTGTCCTCAAATATTCTTTTTCGTACAGTTGGATTATGACCCTGCAAAATCTGCGTGTTGCTTCCAAAACTGTAGTTTCCCCAATACGTAAATACTCATCGATTGCATCTGCCGCGCAACCGTACGCTAACATTCTAATAGCTGCAATAATTTTTGTGTGGGGTGTTAAGCCTAGAACACCACAGGCATCAGTTTTTTGAACAAAATAACTATTTACCGCACCAACATCACCCAATATACGGTTGAATAACTCTCGCCGCATTCTGAATCTTCTGCAAAATAGATTAGGTGGAAAAGTCGGGTTGTTGCAGAAATAGTCTCTCCATAGACCTTTAGCACCTACATCACGTTGTCTTGGTATTTTTGTACGTGTATGTGGAGGGTTCATTTTTGACAACATTAAACCAGCAGTAACTGCTAGGTTATTACTGTTCGCTTCAACTGAACTTTCATCTGATGAGTAGTAACTTGTGTTATCATCATCGTTTAATGAACCAGAAGAAGAAGAAGTATAAGAAACATACTGAGGAAAACTAGAAGAGGAACCATAGTTGTCTATATGATTTACATAACGAGACATTTTGTTATGTGCTGGAATTTGTAAGGAGGAAGAGATGATGATAATACTCGGTTTGTATTCATGGAGAAGCAAGTGTGGTTATTTATAATAAAAAAAGGGGAATGTTGAACACAAATATTTTCACATATCATACTAATTTTATGTATCTTGACAAGGCAATGACATGAATTGACAATACACCGACCACATTTCAATGCAAATATTATTTATCAAATTTGTCAGAGATATTTTATGTATCTTGACAAGGCAATAACGTGAATTGACAATACAACGACCATATTTCAATGCAAATATTATTTATCAGATTTGTCAGAGATTTTTTGATGTATCTTGACAAGGCAATCACGTGAATTGACAATACACCGACCACATTTCAATGCAAATATTATTTATCAGAGATATTTTATGTATCTTGACAAGGCAATGACGTGAATTGACAATACACCGACCATATTTCAATGCAAATATTATTTATCAGATTTGTCAGAGATTTTTTGATGTATCTTGACAAGGCAATGACGTGAATTGACAATACAGCGATCACATTTCAATGCAAATATTATTTATCAGAGATATTTTATGTATCTTGACAAGGCAATGACGTGAATTGACAATACACCGACCACATTTCAATGCAAATATTATTTATCATATTTGTCAGAGATATTTTTATGTATCTTGACAAGGCAATGACGTGAATTGACAATACAACGACCACATTTCAATGCAAATATTATTTATCAGATTTGTCAGAGATTTTTTGATATATCTTGACAAGGCAATGACGTGAATTGACAATACATCGACCACATTTCAATGCAAATATTATTTATCAGATTTGTCAGAGATATTTTATGTATCTTGACAAGGCAATGTTATTAAATAGATTATTGCTCTTTCTTCAATCCCAATACTTTCTTTGTTTACTTAATAACTTAACTACACCCATGTCAACATTTCATTCAGCCAAAGACTTGGCTATAACATTTCGTTAACTGAACAACAACTTAAGGTAGTACAATACTTTTATTAAATCAAAAAAGACATACACGAAAGGGAAAGAAAAATAAACTACCACATTTCAGATACATAAAGTAAAAAATAAACCTATTAGTGAAACCTGTAGAATATATTTGTCAGACGACGTTGACGACGTTCTGGCCTACTAGGTACAAAGATCAACACAAAAGGATTGTATTCATCCATTACCCTTAAGATCTCAAAATGAGGTTTGTACTGGAAATCACTTCGTTTCCATCTTGTCCATTCCTGTAAAGATCGAGCAACAACTTGATCATCAGTTTCATTCCTAAGACGAAATTCATTGACCCGAGCAGTTAAAGAAGAAAATTCTAATACTGCCTTAGTAATTTTCACATATCGACAAAAAAGGCCTGCTCTATTCCGGTTGTTGGGATTACCGGTTTCATCGCAAAAGTTTGCATGTGTGTGTTCCAACCATTCCATGGTCATACAACCATTGATATCACGTTCCTGACCCCTTGCTGGATAATGTAATACTATGTTTCGACATATGGATAAATCTTCATCTAAAGTAAAATTGGTTGCATTAAGGGAAATTTTTTCGTAACCAGACATTGAAAAATAAAAAGTGGGAATAATGATATGAGTTATGTAGCTATTGAATGTTATTTATAGTAGTATACGAGTAAAACTATAGCCGTTATGCAAGGAAAAAAAAGAGGTAACATAACGGTAATAAAACGGTAACATAACGGTAACATAACGGTAATAAAACGGTAACATAACGGTAATAAAATGGTCATTTAAATTTCAATTTTAGCTGTAAAATTATCATACTACATAATAGGCGTACTAAAAAAATAACATTTCATTTAACCGTCATTCGAGATTTTATTTATTATTTTTAACCGGAGTTTGATCTTGGTGGAATAAATGGCGGGAAAGTTGGTCTGACGTTCTGCGTTGGGCGAACTGTTGATGAAGAACCGGGAGGTGGTGTGGTGGAATATGAAGCAAAACCTAAGGGTTGCTCTTGACGCAATTGGGTTACCTGTCTGGTCAACAACGCATTCTGATCTTGTAAGAGGAGGTTTTCAGCGGAAAACTGTGTTCGAAGGTTGTTCAACTCAACTTCCTTAGCCATGATGTAATCCATCATATCCTTAGTTTCAGATAAGGTAAAATCCCGAAACTGTTGTGTAAAATCAGCAAAGTTTTGGACTAAATCATAGGCCGCCACCTTGGATGGAGAAAAAAAAAACAGCATTAAAAAACCAACATTTATTAAACCATAAAAAATTCCCCCACGACTTTGTTTAGTACTTACATATGGTAGTTGTTGGGGAGGAGGAATGGGTACATGATCAGGGCGCCGTGGAATATTGTGTTTGATACGGTCACCCGCATATCCATACGTTTCAACCTCCCAATCAACTTCCGCCACATATTTGTAGAGGTTGGTAACATGTCGCCAATATTCATAATAAACCTCGTATTGCACGATACGTACGTATTCACTACAATTGCCATGAGCTCTGGATATCATGTCTTCAATGTCATCGTCACCGAAGTTGGAAATGCAATTAGGGGGGTTTGCAGGAATACCCTAAGTTGGGTTGTTCTGTCTCCAACAACGGTCTCCGAGATACATATTGTGCTTTATCCAATAAAATGATAATAAATAAATACCAACCATGTGACAAAAGTACAACTTCAAAAATTTACGATTGTAAAGAGAAAAGAATTAGAGAACTTACAGTCCCAAGCCAGGAGAATGTAACCCGTTGGGCAGAAAGTTCTATTGCCTTCACCCCAATATCTTCTGGTAAAACTGCGGTAAGCCATGGTCGTCAAGTCACGGACTCAGCAGATAACTGATTTAGTTCAATCCTTGACTTCACGATATCAACACCCTTCTTCCGGGTGGCGAACCACCTACGACATCTGAGCCATTCATGTTCACTTTCAGACGTAGTCTTGTTCGGACGAAATATCCCAAGGTATTCGTATCCCCAAAACTACAACATAAATTGCAAATTATTTAACTACATACCAACAAAATTGTAAGAAATTTTATTCATTTTACGAAAAAAAAATTACCTCCAAAATTTGGAATGGGCCGGATACTGATTTCTGGCCTCTAGAAGCCGAGGCGAGACCCGAATACAACTTTGAGAATGCAGGACCACCCCAGTCGTACTGATCAACTTCATTAAGATTTTCAAAGGCAGCCAACCATCCTGCATCAATGTATGTTTTTGCATTTGGGAAAAAGAAATTCCCCAGAAATTACATATAGAACGCCTGCGGAACTCTATCAGCAAGGACACTATCATCGTTCAACGCGTTCAATGTACCGATATCAAAATAGCTGGTCAAAAAAACTTGATAGTTATTGCATCAGAAACCCACTGTTGTGGAACACCTTCGCTTTTGCATATCGCATTATCTTTCAGTTCGGGAAAGATATTCGCACAAACATATTCAAATTTAAACTTTTGTGGCTCATAAGGGACTGATCTCCCGACACCGATACTAAGCCCGGTCAACATAACCCAATCGAGGGGAGTGAACCCAAGCTTCCCAAATGAAAAATGAAATGTGTTGGTAGTATCCCAAACCGCTCGATTATAAAATCTATTATAGCGTGGGATGATTCTACAACAGGTAGGGATAGTAATCTGCCCCAACCTCCCCTTTCTATTATATATTGGATCCTATTAGACTGCTGAGTAATTCTCTTATAGACCTGTAGAACTGATTTAAGAGAACCACGATGGTCAAAACTGAAGTTGGCGTCAGAGGAATATGTAATATTTGTAGAAACATGTTCCTCCATATCTTCGACAACGGTGTAATGTTCCAGGCCCTGAACATCTAGTGACTCGGGGACCATGGACTGTGCTTCAGAACCCTCTGTGATTTTGGCTTTTTTGCTGGTTTTCTTTCTGCCAACCCATCTCGAAACAACAATACTTGACATCTGTGGTAACAAATAAGAGAACATTGTCATTAAAATGAACAAATCACGACAATGCATAAACACTTAAATTTTTTTTAACACCACCTAAACAAGTAGGGAAAGCAAAATTTCCATACACATTTGTACAAACAATTATACATTAAACATTCTAAAAATACATATATCATTATCAAAATACAACAATACACCCATTATAACCATTCTAAATCAAATTACACAATTGCAAAAATTCCATACACATTTGTTTTTATATTAAATCAAAATTAAATAAAAATTAAATAAAAATTAATTTTTTTCTACACAACATAATATATTCAACCAAAAATTAAACATAAGCCCACTAAAAATTAACTACAACAATTTCGTATTGTATGTTCAATTTAAAAAATAGCAACACATTTTAAAACCTAAAATTCAACATGTACATAAACCCTAAAAAATTTCCAATTTTATAATTATATGACAAATTCATATTTCAATAATGGGTTTATAATAAACTAATTAAACAACATCTACAACCAATTTAACAAACTATTCATCTAATTATATACGAAATTAACGAAATTAAAACAATTGAATTTAAATATTTTTAGGGTTAGAAAATATACCTTGATTTTTCTTCAAATTTGGTTGACCAAATTATTAAAATGGGAACGGGATATTGGGTTATCGTCAAAGAGGTGCAAGTTGTTGCCAAAATTGGGTTGTTAAGAATGTTTTGGATGGGAGTGGTAGGAGGCGAGAATGGGGGAACATGAGGCGAGAGAAGAAGATGAAGAAACAGGAGAAAAATTAGAGTTTTATTTCCTCCAACACCCAGGCGGAAAATTGGAAAACCGTCTAGAATTCCTAGACCCAACCCTACCATCACGCCCGGCAATTCCACCACACATGTGCCTCGCACGCCAATCCAGCGTGATTTTAACACCACGTCCGTTTGTAAATTCACATTGGTATTCCGCACACTTCGCAGACGTGAATATGACATCCCGCCTGAACAAACGGAAATTTGATATGCCGCTTGGAGAATAGGCGACGTTCTAGGATCGAGTTTGAAGTTTTAGTTTGCGGACGGGAGATCAAAATATCGCATGTACCAAGCGTTGTGTTCATGGCTCGTCCGTCTTTTCAAGCGAAAATACAGTAATTCGCTAATACCCAAACGCCAGTTTACTGCATCGCTTGATTATTCTCCCCTGTTTTTATCCCGGATCAAAGATCAAATTTTTTGATCTTTAATCGATGGGTATAATCGTGTGATTGTGGACGCCCTTAGAGGACTTCTTTTATAACTAATGCTATAGATAGTCGTACGATTACCATCAACGGCCGATATCTACTATGTAATATCATCTAAGGGTGATCAAGCTGCTAGCTTACCAAGTTCTCTACAGGGAAACCTCTTTTCTTGACTTTCTTAACAAACAACAACTCAATCAAAAGTTCTAGAACTCTTCTAAAACCCTAAAATCCCCAAATCTCATTCTCTCAAAGCTACAGCTGAAAATGGCATTCGTAGGTAGATTCCGTGAGTTGATGAAGAAGTATGGTAAGGTAGCATTAGGTGTCCATTTGGGTGTCTCTACAGCTTCAATCACTGGTTTATATTTCGCCATCAATAACAATGTTGATGTTGAAAATCTTCTCAGCAAAGTTGGTATGTCTTCTGGTGTAACTACTAATAAAGAAGGAGAAGAAGGAAATCAACAACCCCATCTTGATAAAACCTCATCATCATCATCATCATCATCATCATCATCATCTGTATCTGGGGGTTTTATTACTGAAGAACAGCAGCAATCTGATTTCCAACAGATCCAAACACCGCCACCTAAAGAAACGAATAAAACTGCCGAGTTAATTGCTTCAAGTGGTGGTGCTCTTGCTTTGGCTGTTTTATGTAACAAAGCTTTGTTTCCAATTAGGGTTCCAATTACTGTTGGCCTTACTCCTCCAATTGCAAGATTCTTGGCTAGAAGGAAACTAATCAAGACCCAAGTATGATTTATTTTATTTTGTAATTTTATTACCTAGTTATTTCTATTCCACCTCTAAAACAATCTACACACCCTTCATTTTAGTTTTCTTTTTGTGTTTGGGAATGTTTCTGCTTGCTTTTGAATAGATTTTAGCTGAATTTTGTGTTTATTCATCATATGAAATTGGGATCCTCTGCCATAGACATTAATGTAAAATGTTTCAATGATGAATGATATTCCTTCCTCTGATCACATTTTCTGAATAGGGTTCTGCACTGCTGCCACCAGAACTTTAATGATTGTGTTTGGAATTTTGAATGGAACAATACTGTCTCCTTGTAATGACTGTTCTTATTCATGAATTTCATTGCTAAAAGTGATTTAGCCTCTGGGAACCCATCTTTAATTTGAAGTATGGTACTAGCTGAGATTAAGTAAATGTTTTGAAATGCGACAGGGTTGAGCTGTCAGAAAGCATTCTTCATATCTCTCTTCATTAGTGCATCTGGGATTAGGAGAAGCCAAGCAAGTTGTGTTTAATTTGGAGTAAGGTACTAACTGAGGCACTAAGCTTACAAAAACCAAACATTATAAATCCATTTGGGACTAGTAGAAGTAGGGAAAATAGGCTACTTGTGTTTATATCTATCTATAGACTTGAACTATGTTCTTAAATGTTTACTCGTGGGACAAAAGGTCTACCAAATTTAAGCACGGAAACCAGTGGACTGTTGGCTGCCATTCTAAGGCCTGATTCACTTGACAGGAAAATTGTAGCCGACTTCTTGGCTGACCCTGAGAAAACAGATTTGACAAATCCCACCAGGAAGGCATGAGAAACTGTCAACATTCACCAATTGAAACTTGCATTGAAGAAGGTAAACAAGGGTTTTGTGTGTAACCTGTAATAACTTGTGTTTTCCGTTTTGAGTATGGAGCTGATGCCAAATATATATTAAACTTTATCAATCTAAAAATATCGTAAACGATATTACATTAATCTACACTATCCCCATTCATGTCTGCAAACAATTTGTTAATCGAACTTGCATTTGTGGACTAGTTTTCTGCTCCACATTATTGGCGCATAAACAGCCATAAAAACGGTAAGAAGTGCACCTGCAAGAAAAAGCAGCAGTTAGGGCTTGTTGACTTGAAACTGAAGGGGAAGCTAAGATTGAAATGGCTGGCATAGATCTATTGTTTCTGATAAAATTTTGTAGCTGTATGGACTTTTGGGGTTTCCCCTTTTTGAAGAAGGATACTGCTGGGAGCAGCAGCAGCTTCTTCGGCAGAGCTAACATCTGAGATGGCATACACGGCGAGCCCACTAGCCTCTATAGAATCTCAATCCTTTGTGGGCCTTGCAGCTGAGATAGCTTACAGGATGCCTAATATGTGGCGCACAAACAGAATTGGATATAGACTAGAGGTTGAGATTTTTTTACCTGCTAAACTACATGCGAATAGAATAATCAGCCGATGTCTGTCAAGCCAAGGAAGAGTAGTTTCAAGAGAGCAGTGGCGCAAATATTTTCCTGCTTCTGCAGTTTTATGGCGTACACCCTGGTTTTGCAAATCTGAGAGTGAAATGTTGACACCATGAACAGGATTTCCATTAACATCTCTTATTTGAAAATCTTCATAGTCACTGGGGTAGCATCCCAGTCTATCTCAATTGCCCCCAAATTTGACTGCCCTGAACAAAAGAAAAGAATAGCTCATCAATTTGAAATTACTGTCCTGTTGTACCATTGAAAATCGGTGGTATCCACAAAAAGAGTTGGTAAAACAAGTAAACAAAAATACATGTGATGTAATAACAACTAAAATGGTAACAGCGGCGGATTAACTTCAAAATGGATGTTTCAAAAAAAAACTGGCTGGAACCCAACTTCAAATCCTTCTTTTTCATCTTTTTTATAAACTGTCCTGAAATTAATTTCAAATGTAGCAGAGAAAAGGAAAAGGTAAGTCTAAGAAAACACTAAACAAGTACTTACCATATGTGCATGACTTGAATCGGCATTGCGGTCCAGTAACTCGCATGGTTGTTGGTGTTAACCATGCTACAACTCTCACCAGAAATGCCAATGGCCGTGGGATTGCCTTCTCCACAGATTGGGTAATCCCACTCGATGTTATATCATACAATGGATATCCAGTGCCACAATCGTATCGAGTTATGTCCCCAAAATGAACGTCACCACTTATAAAGAAGACACCATTTCTCTGCATGGGGAGAGATGACTTGTCATACAAAAGATATAAAACAATAGAAGGCCTTCAAGTCATCAGTTTGTCACACTAGCTGTATAAAACCAGAAGAAAAGTTGCTCAGTACAAGCTACGTGTTAGGGAAGCAAAATTTGTTACCATTTCTCCCAAATTTATAAATTACAAGTATTCATTACCTTACTCCTTGTTATTAGTTTGAACAAGCGCTTCCTCCCATTCGGAAATCGTCCCCAAGATTCCAGATAAAATAGGGGTCCAGTAGTTGCTGAAATATTTGAAATAACCTATATCATATAATAAACAAGTATGTTACTATGTTAGCCTTTGAGCAGGTGGTTGTTAATCTAACGCCCAAAAGAAGCATATAAAGTAACTTAATATGGTCAAATAATTTCTTTCTGATCTTAATACATGGATGAGTTAAAGTGCCAAGTAGGTGAGAGTGTGTTCAAGCATATATGTCCTTTAAGAAAAGATGTAATCTTTATAGCCCGATGTAGCAGCACAAAGTAAAACAAGTCTCTGATGAAACAGTTCTACGATATAGTATGAATATAATACAGTCATGATAATTGCAAAGGAATACGGCGGATGCAGCACCCAAAAAGGAAAAAGAGAATAAGGAAATAGAAAGGACAGACAAAAAACTCAACATAACTTCATGAAAGTAGCTAAAACAACCCTAACATGGTACATAACCCATGTTCATTGTAAGCTAAGAAATCCTACTAAGATACAGAAACTTAATACAATCATGAAAGTTTCAGTCCCCAAAGTAGTCTTCTTCACGTTTCTAAGTTTCTCCCAGGAAGGACACTCATGGTAAGCTTGGTTGCTTGCCAAACGATACACATAATGCGAACCTGAACCCTAAGAATTCCTTTAAGACCCTCTATCCCTTCACTTATATAAAGACAAAAGATAAAAAGTAGTACCGAGATACTACATCCTTTGTTACAAATACCAGTACCCTAAGTTCAGAAAACTAGGAATTACTACATAATCCTAGATACAAGATCCGTTTACCTTCTAATCCATCTATCTAACCCGGTTTAACCTCTAGTCCAAAAATTCGTTTTTGGATTGATTTTGTGAATCTCACGTCCAATTCATGTGAATGTAATGAAAATTATATTTTCAATATTCCATATTTATCCTTTCTTGTTCGAACATATAAATCTAGCGGAAATCAAATCTCCTAAAAAAAAATTGGCAGCTCACAGATCCTATTTCCTCTCTCTCTGCTTCAGTTGGTGTTTTTCAGTTTTAGGGTTTCGATTTCAAATCTCCAGGTATTTTTCTGTAATCTTCTTCTCTGCTCTTATAATTGTTGTTTATGCTTTGTTCTGTTTTTGTTTTTTTCAACTGAAATCATGATAATCAACTTGATTTCATGATTTTGTTTGTTTTCTTACACTGAAATCCCGATGATAACGATTTCTATGATGTACATTTTGTTGAATTCCATGATCGATCTCGTTTTTGTTCGTGTTTTAGTTTTTCTTTTGATTTTTGAAATTGATTTTTGTAATCGTTCTACATTGTTCATTAGATCAATTCAGCTTTTTTACATGTTGTTTGATAATAGGTTTTATTTGGTTTTTTTTCTTCTTCAGGAAATCATGATTTTTGTTCTTTCTTCTGGATGTTTTGAATGATTCTTCAGTACATATTAATATGTACTGTTTTTCTAAACTTTTTTGATATATACTGTTTCTATAGTATGCTATTTTTGTTATATATACTGTATGGTATACCATTTTTGAATCAGTACATATTTGTTTGCACTGCATATAATATGCTTTTGTTTGTCTGTTATGTGTGAATCTATAATATGTGTGATACTTCTAAAATAGTACATATTATGTTGTACTGTAGATTTAGTATTCCTATCATCTTAAAATATATGTTTTGATTTTTGTGTTTGTGTTATTTTATTTGGATCAGATTTCTTCAGGTTCAACATGTCAGGTGGTTGTTCTAATCCAAATAACTTTTGCTACTCTCATGTATACCACAAGCAACACCACATTGCATATTTGGTTACGTTATCTTCGACTTTGGAAGATTTGAAGTTTACTATTTGTAATGTGTGAAGCTGGTTGACTCCATCAACTATTGTTGTTAATTATGTTGAAAATGGAGTGAAAGTCCCTGTCCTTACTGATGTATCTCTTCAAGGGCTTGCTGCATTACATTTTATGAAGAATTCAGATTTCTTTCAGTTGCATGTTGATGTTGTGTTATCTGGTGCATCTAGTTCTTTGAGAAGTGCTGATCTTGACAACAATGCTGAGTTGGTTTTGAGTGCTAGGAACAATTATTTCAAAGATTCTAAAGAGGTTGCAAGTGTTCTTTTTTCTGATGGTTGAGAGAATCTTTTTGAAGATAAAAACCATCTCTTCCATGGTGGTGTTGAAGCTGTTCGGTTAGCATGTCATAAATATTGTTTGAGGACTGGATATAAGGTTAAAAAATTGAAGAATGACCTTGAGAGATTCACAGTGAGATGCAGCAATGACTGTTGCTCTTGGATGCTTCACGCGGTTGCCATGAATGGGTCTTTGGATGTGTTTAAGATAAAGTATTATGTGGGTAGGCACACTTGTGGTGCTGGTTATAGGTTGAGGAGTCCAACTGTTTCGAGGAAGCTCATAAATCATTTAGTTCATGAGCATGTCAAGCACAAACCTCTCATAAAACCGTAAGAGATTATGGATTATATTAAAGTTGGTGGAGGGATCAACATCAAGTATCACCACACATATCATGCATTATATTTGTCGCATAAAATGATTTTTGGTGACGATGTAAAGTCATACACTGATCTTGCTTGGTGGTTCACTGCTGTTCGGGAAACCAACCTAGGGTCTTATATTGATTTTGATTTCAACGACGCAACAAAAAGATTCCACAGACTTTTTATTTTCTTTGGAGCTTGTAGAGAGGGTTATAAACTTTGTCGTCCAATGATCTTTTATGATGCGATATTTCTTACGGGGAGGTTTAAAGGAGGTCTAATGGCTGCGACATGTCTTAATGGCAATCAAGGTAACTTTTTTATATGGTACATATTTTGATGTGTAACTGTTTTTTATGTACTTTAGGATCATGCACATCATACATAAAGTGCATATTGATATACACTGTAGGTATAACATAATTTAAAGGTGCAAACATGAAGTACATATTGATATGGTCTTTTATTTTTGTTTTCTAGGTTCTTATCCTTTTGCATATGCATTAGTTCCTGGCGAAGATAATGATAATTGGCATTGGTTTATGGACAATCTTAAAAAAAGTTGTGGACCATCGTCCCATCACCTTTTTGACTGAGCGAGGTGAAGGTTTGTTGAATGCAATTCCTGAAGTTTTCCCTGATTCTTATCATAACTATTGTTTTTTCCACTTGAAAAAGAACTTACCCATCAGTAAGGCTGATGAAAAATATAAAGAAGTGATGGACTGTTTTCAAAAAGCAACATAATCGCTTTCTCCAGCAAGATATGAAGAAGGTCTTCAAGAAATGGTTTATCTAGGAAGGCCTTGGGTTGCTCAATACTGCCGTAACATTCCTAGGGAAAAGTGGTCTAGTGCATACTTCCCAGGATGTAGGTATGGTCAGACTTCTTCAAGCATTTTCGAGTCTTTTAATAACTCGATTTGCCGCGAGAAGAAATTACCTCCTTGTGCTCTCTCTGACACAATCAGGTTTTATAAGTTTCTTATAACACTACAAGTATATATGTACTATATGTATAACATGTTTGTTGTTTTTTAATTTTATTTGTCGTGTAGGCTACGAGTAATGGAGTTGATGTCTGAACGTCGTGAAGAAAGTCTTTTGATGGATCCAGAACTCTTAACCCCTTTATATCAAACATTGCTTGAACTACACATTCAAATTGGTCGTCCTTGGAAAGTTAGTCAGTCATATGCTCACGTCTTTGAAGTTCATTCCCAAGGTTAGTTTTTTTAGGTAACATGCTCTTTTGAACTGAGATATCCACTAAACTAATTTTTAGAGAAAATATCAAATATGTATTGTGCAAATTATATTCTTTTTTGTTTGTGTAGTGCAAATATAAATATATATTGCGTAAATAATATGCTTGGTTTCTTTTTTGCAGGTCTCATATGGTAGATCTACAACAAAAGAGTTGTATATGCCAAAGATGGCGCGTGTATGGTTTTTCATGCTCGCATGCTACTGCAGCTATTGCTGCATATGGGGGAAAGTTCCTTGATTATATCGACGAATACTTCAAAGTTAGCTGTTATCGCCAGCTATATTCAATCGCTATTAGACCTGTTCCAAATCATGACAGGTTAGTTTTTAAGCAGTACATATTGATTTTTTTATGGTAGTATCATACATGAGAATGGTTTTAAGCAGTACATATAAACCATAAACTGGAACTAGCATAGTATATATTGATATTTAGTATAACATACATCAACAAAAACTCACAAGTATATTAGTTTTTTCTTATTTATGTTTTTCAATATACCACAGGCCTGATGAGTATACCGCATAAGAAACTATTCTGCCACCAATAGTAGTTAGGGCTCCTCCAGGAAGAAGAAAAAAGAATCGCATCAAGAGTGCATGGGAGAGGAGCAAAAATCCTGTTACATGTTCAAATTGTAAATTGAAATCTCATCACAATAAGGCTACATGTAATGTTATCCGTCAATACCAATATACAGATGAGAATTAATTTCATTACAATTTTTTTAGTACATTTGGGATTTAAATTCTTTTAGAAGATACTTGTCGCATTTTTTTAGGTTTCTTTTTTCAAAACTTATTTGTGTGCCAACTGAATTATGTTCTTAATGACAGAACAAGAATTTGATGATATAAATCTTATATTTTGCTCCATCTTAAAAGATGTATGAACATGTGGAATGTCATTCACTACATACTTGAGTGTGGTACCTCTCAACATACGATGTTGCACCTTCTCCCAGCCCTTGGGTTGTTTCCATCGCCATCAAGGCTTGGTACTCTTCCAGGAATAGAGATGAGGTATCCTTGATACTGGGTATTTTGTGAGACATGGGGCTTCTTTCTCGAGGCAGATAATATGGTGTAGATATCATGAGAGTCGTTGTCTTGTTGTCTTGTAACCATGGACGTTCCAAGATCATGTCTTAGCCTGAATCCTCTTTGATTATATAGAATTTGGCTTCCGTCTAAGTGGATCCCACCTTTATTCCGAGAGTGATGTGACCATAAGCATCTCTGGATTTTCCTTCAGGGTCCTTGATTATCATCAGAGTGTAGGTAGTTTCACGACGAGTACTTCCTACACCATTGAGTCTCTTGATGGGGATGATATTGACAGTCTTGCCAGCATCAATCAATGTTTCTTTAAATTTGATATTCTTTAGAGACACCATGGTAGAAGTCCACATTCATACTTCTCCTTGCTCTTTGTGGTCGCATTAGTTTCCAATGGAAAAGACAAACGCTTGCCAGATACAACATGATTGAGGGCGATAAAGATATCCTTGCGTTGTGCTAGTGAGAAGTAAAGAAGTTCACATAAGTGCTCTATCATGGACTGGACAGTCCGGTTGACATGCTCTCCAGAGATAGTGAAGCTTTTAATGGGGAAAGGATTTTTGTGTACTCCTTCAGTCCCCAGGTGCAACTCGCCTGATTCGACCTTCTCTTTGAATATGCGCTCCAAGCCGTTATGCTCACTTGTACGGTGATTGACGAATTTGTGGAAGTGGAAGTATTTGGGATCTGCCATTTCCTGAACATTTGGCGGACGCCGAACCGGAAGTAATTTGATGGAACCATCTTGTATCCGTACTTTTAATAGTTCAATCACATGTTCTATAGAGATGGGAAAGTATGGGATTTATGAGATTTCTTTGGTTGTTGTTCATGTGGAGGGAGGGGTAGGGCTGAAGCTGGGACCGGTGCGGCCTATACTTGATTTGACCTTCGAGGTGCACGAGTGGCTGGCGGTGCTAAGGTTGTATTTGGTGTTGGCACTGCACATTTGGATTGTTGTGTTTCTAGAGCCGGAGATTTCTTCTTAGCTCCTACTAACAACACCACAGATGGTTGTATGTTGTGTTGCTTATTGACGAGTCATCTGCTACCATGAATCTCATAATCCTCATCGCTTCTAACAGGTCTGGTTCTCTCGAGCAGAGCAGGTGCAGTGGTAGTTGACCGTTTGGCGGCCTTGTAACGTTTAAAAAAGGTTTGGAGACATAAATTTTTAAGTAGGGCACAATAAACCGGTATCATACAGTTGAAGCAGACTTCCACCAGCTGCAGCTCAGTTACATTCGAATCAGGACAATCAAGAGCATGGTTGTTAGAATCGTACGAGTCGTTTTAAATTTTTTAAAATCTATCGGCATCCTTTAAACGAATCGTTTCTATGAAGAATCGGAAAAGTCAACATTTTATTTACGATTATTGACTAAAATCAACTGAATCTCAAGTTTTTTAATGGAAATATTATTGTTTCTAACAATCAAACAGATGTTATAATAGGAGATATTAGGCACATAAGCTCGGTAATGATGAGATCTCTTCTTCCGATAATTTATAATCGAAAAGATGTTGTACTTAAACTAACTAGCTTGGTTCCGATCCAAAACGAGTGTGGTGGTATAAGTAGCTTTTCATGATAAACAAAAGAGAGGAGTCCAAGAGACAGGAAAAAGAATATTTTAAAGAGACAGAGGCGGAGGAGGGGATGAATAAGAAAGTTATTCCAAGTTTTAGGTTTTCACTACTGATCTCATATATAAAATTAAACTGAATTACCATATTATTCTTACATATAAAATTCATTTTATGGTATAACATGGTTGTATATAAAATTGTCCAGCACCTTATTTAATTTGTCTTTATTTTAGTTGCCTTACGATAGTATTTGTTACATTTGACTATCAATTAATGATGTTTATATATACTTTTAGGTATTATTTATTTTTGTTTGTGGTATATAAATATATGTAAAAAATCTATTAATAAAATTTAACTATGAATTTCTGATTTATGATTCAATATACGACTCGATTCTTAAAAATAAAAAACGATTCGTTTTATGGTTCATGATTTCACAACCTTGGCCAAGAGTTTGAATTCTAAACCATTTGACATCATTAGGATGCTCATTGTTTTTTTTGCAACATCCTCCCCCAAGTCTGGCAAAGTGATCTGTTCGGAGATAAAAAAATACTTTATGTAGAAGGTATTGACCATCTCACACAGTTGACAATGGTTTTTGGAGAAATGTTGTTATACCAGGTATATGCTACAGTGAGAGATTTTGAGAACTCTCTGAGACAAAGTACATGATTATACCCGTACTCTCCTGATGACTGTAGAAATCTGGACACATGTTCACAAGCATTTCCATTCCCATCGTAGAGCGAGAATGGAGGAGAGGAGTGTGAGGACCCGTAACTAGGTCAGTTCAATTTTACTAGTCAAAAAACGATTACGCTATGTATTAACCGAATTAATTAAAATTAAATATTACTTATTAGTGCTAACAAATAGAACCAGTGGATAGATCTTAAAAAGTTATGCAAAATAGACTATTTGAACGCGTCAATCGGATGTCGGATGAAAAAGATATGTCACTCAGAAGTTTACATACAAAGCTTGACATTGGTCAGCTTAAGTTGACTGAGGGATTTGACAAAATTAATGATAAACTATAATTCATAATTTAATTATGATTAACACTTATTAATTATATTTATAGTTGAATTAAACTATTTGTTTTTTATTTAAATAAGGCCCACTTAAGGTGTAATTCTAGTTTAAGTTGAATTGCCATAAATTAATTATAATTGTAAGATAAGTATATAGTTGATAAGAATAGATTATATGTAGATAGATTTTAATTCTTCTCCTAGTTATTTTAGAAGTTGGTTGTAGTTGCATAAAATCCCATAACACCACCTAAAGAACTATTTTTAAGCTTTCTTTCATATCTTCCATTTAGATCAGATGATTAAAACTTAAACAACAATGAACAAATAAAGGACACAAGAGATTTACATGGTTTGGTGTTAAAACCTACGTCCGCGGGAGGGGTTTCACTATGATTTGATGATGATTACAAGCTCTGGTGATAGCCTATGTATTATCACAACAGTTCTCTCTCTTACTTACTTACAGAAAAAATGATCAACCTTATTACAGTTATTCACAAACCTATTTATAGTCGATATGTAAAATTAGGGTTTAGTTCTCTGGTCCTCGGATACAATTTGCTTCAATTACACTCTATTTCAGATATAACTTGCTTCGCCGAGATGATCTTACTTTAGCTGCTTTGGTGATGCTCTTTGCTTTGCTAGGATTTCACTTTGTTGGTAGATTTTTCTAATAAACCTCGCAGTAACCCTCGCTGATCTCCCACTTTTCATCTAATAATAACTTGCCACTTGTCCTGACAACTAATAAACAGTTGATGTGACCACTTTGTTCGCGCATTAAATGCCCAACTGTCTAATTAAAACTCAGCCGTTGATCTTTTGGTAGTGCTTTCCACGCGTCTTAACTCTATTCAACGGTGAAAATCCCTATGTTGACTGAGTACTGTTTCGTATTTTACTAGAGATACATCGTGTTTGTATATTGGGATGCGAACACGTGGCTAAGTGATTTTATGTCCTCATATTTTGCCTCTTCTCTTGTCATCCGAACGAGGGTGGGATGGGAAGAGAATTGAAAAGTTTAAAACCCTCTCCACGTCTCAGGTTTTTCGGGTAACCGCCGCCACGACTTTACTCCTTCACTTTATGACTGGCACGTCCCTCTAATTTTTCTTTTCCACCTTTTCATCCAATCGTTTTGGTATAAATACCTATCTGAACTGCTCTCTTCTCCATTTAATTTTATTCTCCTCATAACTTCTCTTCCTCTGCCAAACCTGCAATTCCACCATTAATTCCATATTCGTTTCTTCTTCTGCTTCTCAAACTCTGTCAGGTTTAATTCTCATTAACTGTAACCTTATTTCTCTCAAACCCCTTTTCTATTAAAGATGACCACCAACCAAGATACTGTTTCTCCACGAATTCCTACTGTTTGGTAAGTTTTTTCTTCGTTATTCTTTTAACTATTCATCTTCTGAGTTGATCTAACTTTCACTCTTTTTTTTTTTGATTTTCAGATCTCTGCAAACCAAAACTGTTGCTGAATTCAATGCCGAACTTCACCCATGAGGTCTCAGGCTAACTATTCCCGAAGGATCTGGATCAGGAGTTAATATGACCCTGAAGATGATCGAGGAAGAGTCTTGGAATACCCACATGGTTATAATTACTTTAGGTCGATTGTGGGCCGGTCTACAATTTCCCCTTTATAATAGTGTGAATCCTTTGTTTTACGAAGTTCTGACTGGACTGCTGCCCCAGCGAGGTAAATTTCAACTGAGCGAAAATGCTATTCGCTTGGTCAACGAGTTCGTAGATCGTTCGCAGGGCTACTCCACCATTCTCGACAGAGCCCACTCATATACTCTGTCTGAATATACTACGAGCTCATTTCTGCCAAACTACGTCCAAAATCGCTTTTACCGTCGAGCTGAAAGATGGGCCATTCGCTTCAACTGGGCGTATATCAATGACCATAAGAAACTTCTTCTTCCCGATCTTGATCCAAAAATCAACAAAACCAACCAACTCCTTCGCCACTCTAGCGACGAGAACTGGATGAAGTATCCCCTGATCCTCGAAGGCCCTTGGGTTCGGGGTAGACATTCTGACGGTGTCCCTCGTCAGGGTCCCTTGGGAGAGCATCAAAACTTTCCCAAATATGAGCCATGGGTATTTGGATGGTCCGACATGACTCCCGAGGTACTATTCTTTTTTTTTTCTCTATTATTTTCTTTTTAATTCCTTCGACACTTACCTTCATAGTTTCAGGATGTTGTTGCTGCAAATGAGACAAAGACTAAGTCTCACAAACGTTCGTCTTTGGAGCCTAGGAAGGTAAAGAAAATATTTTTTCGTTGACGTATTTCCCTTTAATGCCTTTGTTCTTTATCTGACGATGGCTCATTTTTTTGTGAAGACGGAGGCTGGTGAGTCAATGGGTAGTCCTCTAAAGAAAAAGTCTCGTCACTATGCGAAGAAATCGCGCCACTCTTGAGGTGCCGCTGATAGTGGACGAGGACTTTGAAGCTTCCGTTTCTCGAGTAACCAATGAGGTGGTTGACGCTCATCCCCATGAAGACACTATTCCTCATATGGTCGAAACTAAAGCCGCCGAAGAAGAGATTCTTGTGGAGAATGAAGATTCAACGGTTTCTCCCACAACCGGCTTAGTAGTCCCCACGAAGCCTGCCTCTGAAATTCCTTTGGTTTCGGATGTGGTCCAGCCTGAATATTTGGTTACGAAGGTTTCTGTAGCTGGCGAAGGATCTTCGTAGATACCTTTGAAAGATGCTGAAGAACAGACATAGTTATCTAATCTGGAGACTCTCCAAGATAACTATTCTCGTGAACTGAGCACTTGGATTCAAATGTTCAAGGCTATAAAGGAAAGTGCGGCAGTGGACATCCCTTCACGAGTTTGCGATGCTATAATGGTATTGTTATCTGACTCATTTCCTTCGCTTAATTCAGAAACGAAAGTTCAAGTTTCTTCCTCCTTGAGTCGAGCTTAACAAGCTAGTCTACTGACATTGGTAATTTCCATTACTTCTTTAGTATATTTTTTCATTAGCAACTTCCTTGCTAATGTATTTTTGTTGTGCAGGAATATAACCTTAAGCTTGCTTCACTGGAAGAGGCTCGTCAGTCAGAAATGGACTGCATTAGGCTGGAGAAAGAGGTTTTGCAACTGAAAAAAGATAAGGAAACAATACAAGCGGAACTAGATTCCGAGAAAGCTGCTGCAAATTCTCAAGGAAGACGAGTTGAAGGACTTCGTGGTAAGCTTCACTACATATCCTTAATTTTTAGTCTTTTCCTTCTTTTGTTCTTAGCTAGTTGATACTTAGGTGTGTTATGCTCCGAAGAACGCTGCCGAATTCGTCAAAGAGCTGCCGAGCGAAACCAAATAGAAGTTGAGATTCTGCACGAGCAACATAGAGAATACAGGCAGCGAAATGAATTTTTGGATTTTGAATTAGAAAATAATGCTGGAATGGGCCATCGTATAGATCAACTAGTTCGCTAACTTCAAAATGTAGATGAGTGAAAATTGCATCCTGATCATAATAATATGGAACCGACTCGCCGAAATACAGAGCTTGAAGGCGAAATCGAGTCTCTACGAGTTGAGAAGAAAAAAATTATCGTAAGGAAAGATACATTTGCTTCCAAGCTTCGCACCGCTGAAAAGGATCTTCACACATCACAGAACAATCTTCGCGTTGTACGAACTGAATTCAACAAGTTGCAAGCAGATCACAAACAATTGCAAAAGGATCTTGACATGGTTAAATCAATGTGCAATGGACCCGCCTGGAGAACAAAGAAATCATGAAGACCAATGATATAGTGGTAGATGACAGTAAAATCTGAACTTCGGATAAAAGAGAAGGATAAAATAATTGGCCTATGTCAAACACAATTTGGTAATATTTCGAAGAAGGCCATGGATCAGTTGATTATTACTCAGTGCAAAGTCGCTGAACTAACCATTAAAAAGGAAGATGTTGAAGAAACCTTAAAAATTGTTATATCGTAGAAAGAAGGTTATTTTCAGAATACCAATTTTAACTTCACAATGCCTATGGTTTCTCTGTATTCTTAGTTAACCATTTATTAATTTTGCAGATTCAGAGAGACAAAAGGAAAAAAAAACTGAAGCAACTTCGGCAAGAGCTAGATCAAGCTCGTCAAGATTTGGAGAAAGCTCATGATGACAAGGATGTCGAAACCTAGAAGTTTGAGGATATTTTAGCGAATATAAGAAGCTTGACGCATAATTTAACCAATTTGAAGTAGGTCACAGAGCTTCCTTCAAACAACTGAAGAAAGATTATCAAGAATCGTCAAACTATGTTTGTCAGAAGTTCGCCAATGTTGTTTATGATAAGCTCAAAGCTCGTCGCATTGTCTTGAAGTTCCCTGAGATTACTTCCTACGAAGAAGAAGCAGAATATGAAAAAGAAGAGGAGGAAACCAACGAGGAAGAATCTAAAGATGATAGCGAAGAAGATGACGAAGCAACTACTGATGAAAAGAAGGCCAATCGAAGACCAACCTCGTCAAGAACCGTATTTTGGGAAAACTGCCATTGAAGGTCTTCCGAAGGCACACCTCAAGAAGAGAAAAACAAAGATGTTCAAGCTTAGCCTCTCTTTTGTCTTTTTATACAATTGCTCATTTTCCTGTAGCCTTGGTTGATGATCATTTAACTTGTACCTGTAAGATGACAAATTATGGTTAATATATAATTTTTTGTTACATTGTCCTTGTTTAGAACTTAATCATAATTATATGTTCCGTTTGTCGTTTACTTTAATGCTTTAGATCTAAAATTCACATCATCTCGCAAGTCTAAATTGTCGCATATTTTTATACGAACGGTGCATTCTTGATGGCTATTTACTTCGTCGCTCGAAGTAAGTGAGCCTTAATACTCCCGTGAGTAATAGGCTCTCAAACCTCGCCTTATCAGGCAATTTCAGCTCCCTAGAGGAGGGTGTCATCCCTTTATATTCCCCCTGGATGCCCGTTCAAGGAAGGCTACTTCTGATAGCTACTACCTATCTCCTCCCATCTTGTTATGCAACAACCAGTTTGGTTTCGTGGACCTCTCATTCCTTTGCTGATTTAGCTTAGGGTACGAGGTCCGCACCCTAAGAGGGGTGTCTTAGGGACCAGGCATAAACCATCAAGGACTTGGCAATATGGAAATAGTCGGTCCCGCTTCAAACGTGCCGAGCACCCATGCCTCAACCGTGTACCTCGGCGCCTCTTGCATGGTGTATACATCCTGTTGAATGTCTTTCTCCAGGCCATAATACGGTGATAAGCGTCGAACCACAACCCGATGATGTTCAACGAAATATAGGTCTTAAATGCCTCTTGCCTTCGGCGGATGAGGTCTTATGGTCCTCCTAATAAGGTATTAACCACCCCCCGTAGGTCTTACTCAGTGTGCCTCTTACCCTTTTAAGTGAAAGATCCTAGAACCTCACCACATATTTGTCATAGGTCTTATAAGTTTGCCTCTTGCCTCTTGGGCGTATTATAGGTCTTATGTTTTGAATGCCCTTGCCTCGTAGACAGTTTCCAGATCACATCATATGGGGTTCTAGCTTGTAATACAGGTTTTATAAATTATTAATGTACTTATTTTAGGCATATCATTGTACCTTTTCCGAGGGTCTTCGGCACCAGCCTTACGGATAATATTTCTTGATGTATTTAGGATTCCATGGATGATCAAACTTCTGTCCTTCATGATCCACCAGCTCGTATGCTCCACTACCAAAAATTCGCTTTAGAATGTATGGTCCTTCCCATGTTGGTTCCAACTTGCCCCAGGTCCCTTTTGATACAACGATATTTCTCGCAAGACCGTTTCACCAGACTTGTTATCTCGCATCCTGACTTTCTTATTGTATTCCCTTGTAAGTCTCCTATGATAATTTTCCATGTGCTGTAACGCTCTTTCTCGATTCTCCTCCAAATCATCCAACTTAGATAATATTAGGTCTGAAGTTAAGTTCTTTATCCATGCCTCCATTTTTGTTGTCGGTATCATGACTTCCGTGGGAAGGACTGCTTTTATCCCATACGTCAAATGAAATGGGGACATTCTTGTTGAGCTTCGTTGAGTTTTTTTGTATGCCCATAACACATTATGCTATTCTTCACACCATTCCTTATGTTTCCCATCCAGCTTCTTCTTCAGAGTGTCTGTGATAGTTTTGTTTGTTGCCTCGGCTTGTCCATTACTTTCTAGATATATCGGGGTTGACTTTCCTTGTTGAATCTTGAATGCATTGAAACAAGCGATGTTTTCCCCTTCGAATTGTTTCCCATTGTACGAGACAATTTCTACCGGTATGCCAAACCTGCAAATGATATGCTCAAACAGAAAAGAAAACACATATTTTTCCCCAATGTTTTTCAATGGTTTGGCCTCTACCCATTTGGTAACGTAATCTACAGCTACAATCAAATACTTCCTTTGCTTGGATCCTGGAACCAGTGGTCCAACAATATCAACTCCCACTTCGCGAATGGCCATAAGCTAAGCACCGAATGTAAAACTGTCGAATGCATATATATCTAGAAATATCCTTGAGCCTTTTCCTTTTGTACTAATGATCTTGTGCCACTATGATTTCCCGCATCTCCATAGTGTATAGCTTTTAAAATTCCCATCCCTTCCTCTCTAGATAACCATTGCATCAATGGTCAATGAAAAGATTGACGATAGAAAAAGCCTTCGCGCAACTGATATTTATGGACTTGCTTCTGATCTTATTATCCTGGAATTTATCTCGCGATAATTTTCCTTCACTCAAATATTCAATATGAATTCATCAAATACAGCAAGATACATAATTGTTATTTCTAAAGAAAGCTCTACTCACAACATAAGCAGCTGAAGCACCAGGAACGCCTGGGACACCAGATCTAAAGGGTTGAACGCTCACGTCGCTCTGACGAATTATGCTCCCAGACTATACAAAGATATTCATCAGAGACAAGATAAATGTGCTTCATACAAATAAAGAGTCTAGAAGAAAATACAAAACACTTACCTTCTTTGAGGGATGGTCTCCACTCCCAGGTATAATCACCTGAGGTCTTTTCATCCCAGATTGAGGAGTAGCATTCGCTGTTTTATCAGACACACAGTAATTCGGGAGCCATGACTGCAACAAACGAATTAAAACATTTAGTTATCAAATAAGAAAACTATGATTAAGCAAAGAAGGACTCAAGATGCCTGAAACAAGTTGATGATTGACTCGCATTTTTCTTCAGAAGAAATCTTCAAATTCGGATGATCCGCTAACTCCTTTGCAGAAGGTTCACCACGAATGACAAAGGGCTTGCTGAACATGAAATTTTTAAGGATAATAAGCTGCCTTTCCCAGAAATCAGCATAGTCATCAGTATTACATCCCTTTTTGTGAGCTTGAAGGAAAGATATGCTTCGATCTGGAATGTTTTGGGCACCCTCAGATTTCTTAAATATGTCTACAGAATGCACCTCGGTACGATAATGAGAGAAAGACTAATCAAAACCCATATGCCGAGCTGTTCTGTCAATGTTATAGTTCTGGTTAATGAAAGTACCAAAATAGATAGCAAGAATATATCATAGGGTACAACTATTCATACAAGTGGCTTCACCAACAACAACAATATTTCCCTCACTTGTCGGACCAGAGTGTAAGATAACACCGGGGTTCTCAGCAAAAGTCTCTGACGGAATCACTTGTGGAAGCTTCAAACCCCAAGGTCTGAAATTCACTTTCTCCTCATTATCCATTAAACTAGTAAGACTAAAGGGGGAAAATTTCTTCTTACTCCAACGAAGTATTCGAGCATACTCTATCTCTTCACTCGGGAAAGTAGGTCGAACCTTTGGTGCATATTCATGAAAATATTCCCAAAGCCAGGCTTGCCTAAACATGACATGAATAAAGGACTCTACCTTGGCATGACCATTAGAAGACTTCATGTCACAAATGAAAGCATCCAAATGAGAATATAAAGTACCCAAAAATAAAGTACCTAGAGGAAGAGTCCTTCCCCCAGCAAGCGCAATTGCAATAAGAATCAGTGGAGTCTTCAACTGGCTTCCAGAAGAATCTTCAAATATGTTTCTAGAAAGCCAAAGTAAAAGGAATGCAGCGATGCATAGGAGATGATCAGCAGCAAGACCTTCAGCATTTAAACTACCATTTCACCAATACTTAGCGCAAGTTGTATAATTCTTGTTATTGCTACCACGAGACTTCTTCAACTCCTCTATTTTCCGATCAAGATATGCTTCATACTTCTTCTCCTGCTCAGACCATTCAACAGGAATACTACCAAAAGCTGGTAATTGCAGTAAGCCGCTACGTCTTCCTGAGTAATTATTAACTCACCCCAAGCTTATACCACTGAATGAATTAGGCCACACCAACGAGAAACAAATGCAAGCAGACCCTTCGCGTCCTTATTAATTCTCAAGGTCTCAAACGCTCGTATAACATGGAGTATTTTGGCATTTTCTAAAACTAGCTTCACCTAAGGATTCTTCAACATAACCTTAGCCCACGAGGCCCATCCAGGAAGAGGATTTTGGGATATCTTGAAATCAAAAAATTAAGGCATGTACTCTTTCCTATACAAACAACACCTGACAATAACTTGTAGATAAATATTCTGGGGTCGAAGAACAGAATCGACGTTTGGAATAAAAATACCAGCATAACCAGGTTCAGTGGACTCTTCAACAACGCCATCAAAGAATTTATTATGAATGCTAGGCACGTCATCCAAGGAAATAACATCATAATTTTCGATTTCATCGTGACTGGAGCCAGTAGCAGTAATATCTTCAAGATTGTCAAACATCTATGAACGGATTTAAATAATGTCTACATCAATAATTGAACAACCATATACAAGGTATGGCACAATTTTATGTATATATATCTAGTACTGATATGCAAATACATGCTAATATATATATATAAAATAATAATACCAAGAAAAGTTGCTATTAACCCTAGCATACCTGGTTGAAGCTTAACATCGACACAATGAAGTTAATGAAGGATTCTTACAATCAGAACCAACAATTGCGGAATTATGGTTTACTTGTAAGATGCTGCCAAAGAGAAGTCAATTATCAAATCAATGGCATATTTACTTAATGCAATTGAACAAGCAATGATAATTGAGAAAGCAATTTAATACTCACCCTAAAAATAAAAAAAGGGAGAAAGAGTAGAAGAAGGATGTGAGTGTTCCCTTACGTAAAAAAAAAAACAAAAAACGCTACCTGGTCGGTGCCGAAATCTGGCAGAAGATCACCGACGATGGATAGACGTTGACGGCGCCGATGAAAGTTGTTGCTGTTGGACGAGAAAGAGAGAGGCAGAAGGCCAGTGGTGATGATAGAAAGAGAATAAAAAGAAAATATAAATAAGGTTTTACTCTCCCTTTTATAGTAATTGGTTTCTAAATATAGGTCAAACAAGGATTTCCTATTTGAAATCATTTTCCCGTGTTATACACGGGTCAATTTTGGTTTCTCCATCATAAAAATCAGCCACGCCTCACCAAATTACACTCTCCATACGATGCTACATAATCCTACAAGCATTACTACACCAATTATTGCTCATTCATCCAATACTCAACATCATTGGAGCATCATCGGATCAACTAAGTTATTTAATTTATTTTGCTTATAGCAATAAGGTAAAAATCACCATCTAGTGCTTACCACGAAACACATTATTGTTTCACGCTAAGCAGGGGACTTAATATTGATGGTGATTTTTTGACAAGGGAGAAAACTGTAATATTCCCATTTGATAATGTTGCTTTTCACCTAGCTGCAGAAGCATGAAATAAATATATAATAATTTCTGACGAGCATCAGAATTACGAATAATATTGCTATCTTACATTCCGTAAGAGAATTGAGAATGCATATTCAGCTCCTGGATAAACTAGCCCTATAGCTCTTTGGCATATATATGCACCAGAGAAATTTCAGAGCTTTGTGCAACAAAAAACCTCGTTATTTCGTGTGCATCCATGTAAACTACTTGTATAAAACAAAATATACTGATTATATAGAAAAATTACTAACATTCAGGATAAAAGAAACACCATATGTGAATAATATCGCTAATTAGATGCATATCATCTAATTGCAGAGTCGCATCAAACATAATTTCAAGATTGCAGATTTCCACGGTTGAATCTCTTGAAGGTTTTCTGTATGCAATGCACTAAAATAAGGCATGAATGCCAACAATTAAATCTCACAAGACTGAGAAACCCTAAATAAGACTTAGTCATGGTCAATGAATTAGTTGATGTTAATATATAATAGCATATAAGCAATAGCCCTGACATCAACAAGTACAGGCTTTAGTAAGCCCTAGCCACACTTCTAGCACGAATGTGTCAAAACAGAATCAAAATCACGGAGGAAATCAAAAACTATAAAGGTGCTAGTGGCAAAACACGAAGCGCTAGTACTAGCCGCATCACTGGAGCGCTAGCGCCAGCCTCTGTACTGCTTCTGCAGCAGTGCTGCCTCCGTGCTGCTGCTACCTCCGTGCTACTGATGTGCTGCCGCCAAGGCTAGCCTTCTCGCTCATTCTCTACGCGTATGTCCCTGCTGCTAGGCCATGCTCCCCTACCGCGTCTCACCATGCTCAAGCTAGCACCATTATTTTCCCAAGATAGCACTATTATTTTAGTTATAAATACGAAAAATTATCATGAAGTCTACCAGAAATATTATTTTACAACAAGGTTCATGGCATTAAAGCCATGACCCCGCTAACTCTTACGAGATATCAAATCATATTACAATGGGGGGATAAAAAATAAGGTTTTGGTCTGGTGGTTTACAGCAATATGGGTGTGGCACTACCCCATGACAAGGAAGTTACAAAATCAGTGGTAAGTTGACGTTGTTGAAGACATCATGGAGTAATAGTCCAGAAGTTTCGAGAAACTTCCCATGAAAAAAGTGGACGGCTACCACAACCTCCACTTCTGTATCTCCCCACAACTACCACTACTTTACAAGGAAAGTGTGTGGTTTCAAAAGTTATAAATAGGCTACTTAGCCATACCACAAGAATAAACAGAGAAATAAGCCATAGAGAGTCGAGAAGAGATAGAAAATCATTCTCAAGCTCTGATATTTTTCCACCACAACACACGATTCTACATACAATTCCTTCAACTTCCTTTGCTTCCCTCCCCTAAGACCGACCCATCTCCTCTCTTTGTAACCGAAGCAGAACAAATACAAACATCCTATTTTGTTAGATTTGTTTTGTACGATTTGATCCTCAAACCTACAAAAAGTACTCTACAGTATATTTTTTTACCTGAGAGCAATTTGTAGGTACAAACAAGAATAACTGCTACCCTTGTTCATCACCGAGTAACTTCTCTCTTTCCCTTCCTCTTAACGCTGCCATTACTTGTTCAACCCTCAAAAGTATCTGTTGCCATTAAAAATAGGGTAAGAAAGACTTGCTTCATCTCCTTCTCCTTTACGTGAGTACATCACTCACTGAAGAAATTCTTTCTTTTTTTTTGCACATCAGCTTCCCTTTGCGTCACCCAGATTGAGCGTTCATTGGTCATCACAAGTAGTAAGGTAAGCATACGTCTTCTTTTCTTCTTTTTAAATTTATGTGAGTATATACTCACAAATGTTGTTTGTCCTTATTGTAGTAGAAGTAGTTGTTGAAGTTGAGGATGCTACCACCCTTCTATTCCAGGGACGTAAAGATATTATTTCTGAATTTTTTGTTGACACAAAAGAGTTTGGCCGACCAAGTTGGTCAGACACGATAAGAGGTTGGCAAGCGTGAGAGATGTTGAGATGGCTATGGCGTGGAAAGTTTGAATCCCGTCTAGAAATTTATGTTTGCGCATCGTTCACTCAAAAGGCTTTAAAAACTTCATCTGGTGTCCGTTTTCAGTGATTGGCCCAAAATTTTGAATCCAAGAGACTAAGCTATCATATGCAGCAAGAATCAATTAATTTGGAGTTTGATAGGTCAGTCAATCATGCGTGAACATCCGTGATTAGTAATTTCGTGTAAATTTTTAGATTTTGTAGACTTTAGTGTATGAGCCATATTGCTTAGCTCGTGTATATGATTGACGCGCCATTTCAGTATGTTGTAGAAGATAATGTACGAACATTTTTGTGAAGGACGTGTTACCCCATTCCTTACCCGTAAGTATGTTTTTTCAGAGTTAGGGGAATAAGTATGCAATAGCTTGGGTATACCACTTGGAGGTGTCCAAGAACTTCAAATTCGATGTAGACTGGCTTCGTCATGGAGTTGATGCTGTAAGGAATTAGAGGCATTAACAGGTAGTTGGAGACATTAGATGGAACACTAGTGAGTGTGAGATGATGACTCAAGTTATCACTGATAGCAGCAAAGTGGAAGACGGAGTTAAGAGAAGTTGGTGATGAACCCTGATAGTTTTATTGATGTAGACAAACTCCAGCTTAAGCTTGTTTCATTAGAGAGTTCAAATAACTCATTTAAATTGTAATTGGATTCCATCAATGTCAAAACAATTTGATTGATGAGTCTTGACTCTTGCATAAGTATTTTGACTTTGTGTGTTTTATACCCCTAAGAGTGGCAATGCAAGTACATAGGCATCGATCCAAGGTGAGCAACTAACGTTAATATGGGTAGAGTAGTCGATGTTAATCTAAGAGAAGTGATTAGAGGAGAAAGACAACGCTATGCTCATGAGTATTCATCTTTTGTCACTGAATTTGACATGAAGCTTTCAACTCCATTACCACCAACGAATTACATATCCATATTACAGGAATTTAAAAGAGCGGAACCTTACATCTATCAGAGTATCCTTCTCCTGATGCTTCATTAAAATAGTATATGACGAATGATGAATCTTGGATATTGTATTATACTTCCCCACTGGTAACAGTTGTCGTTGGCGGATGATTGGGAAGATAAACAACAAGAATTCAAGTAACACCTGTAGACTTCAAGTAGGTGACATCCTCAATATAAAATAGGTGGAGAAAGCATTAAGTAACAACACCAGCTGATATTGAACAGAGCAGTGGATTAGAAGTGAGATGGTGGCTTTGATGACATCGGTGGCGTGTTAGAATCCTTGTGACCAGTCAAGTTGGTGGGACACGGGAGGGCATGTGTGCCGACAGTATTAGCCTAATTAAATTGAGAATTTATGTGTTGTTGAACCTAATGATCCAATTGATTCTAAATAAAATTGATGAATGTGTTGAGTCTTCAAGGAGTGAATGAACTTCATTCGAAGTTTCCATCAACGGGTTGGTTCTTCGAATAATTAGTTTTTCAAAGATGGTGGATCTTCTAATGTGTTGGAAAGAGAAGCCTCTTGCCAATGATCATCCCCCAAGTGTAGCTCACTTGGAATCCACCACTAGAATATACATAATATTATTTGATGGAGTTATTATGTCTCCAAAAATTAATCTTCTCGTATACAACAAGGGAGATATCATTCTCCCTGGATTTTTGGTTGTTGATGATGCACTGTGGATGGAGAAAAAACTTGGATAGAAATTAGAGTTGAAGTCGGTGCTGGCGTCAAGGATGTCAAGCAGTGTGATATGGAGTGTACATGGCTAGCGTTTCACCTCGGAGGTGGTCGGTCTGCTGATGAGACGTTTGTATTAGCTACTATTTTATTAGATAAGTAATCTATTCGTGGTCGAGTATAAGAAGAGATGGTATATTCCTTAGAATAATACCCTAAGGTTCACAACGGGATGTAGGTTTTGGTTGCGTAATATGAGGATTCACCTCTTTGTAAGGTGAAGAGGCTGGTGTTTGCGCCTGAAAGAGAAGTCTTGAGGTTGGTGTTGTCAAAGTTATTAAATTTGGTGTTGTCGGCGCTGATGCGAGAGCCATAATTCTGTTTATAAATATTAATACTTTAATTGATAGTTAAATCTCTCCTGATATAGGGTGTGCACATCAAACTTTAATAGGAGAGATAACCATGACTTGAGGTAGTCTTCTGCTAGCGGAATGGAAAGTTGATGTAAGTACGTTATTTATTCTGTATCTATATAGCTTTACTTGTTATTGAAAATCCTGGATCTTCTATGATTATGTAAAGTATGGTAACAGTATAAGCAGAACCCATTTTTACTTCAAGAATGATGCAACCATATGTATTTATGGATTTTTATTTAGGATCCTTGATTGTTGTTGGAGCGTGGACAATTGCACGACGAGTAATCCCTATGGCTTTAAGTGTCTTTACAGGGATGATGTTGTCAGCAACATGCATCAATTAGTATCTCACCAAATTCTGTATCCTTGGGAAAAGTAGTGGTGAGCAGTCCCTGATTACACTTTTCTTTCCCTTCACTTATCTGAGATAGACATATTTTATTTTCAGAAGATAGTTGTCAGCCATACACAACACGGTTGAGGGCGGTAAAAATGTCTTTGAGTTGTGCCTTCGAGTAGTAGAGAAGCTCACGCGTGTGTTTAATCATGGATTGAATTGTTTGATTGATAGGTTCTCCATAAAAGGTGAAACTCCTGACATGAAGAGGCTTTCTGTGTTCTCTTTCAGTCCCCAAGTGCAACTCTCTTGGGATTTGTCATTTTTGTTATGTTGATAGATGTTAAATAGGAGGTAACTTGACGGTGTATCCTGTATCCACACTTATAAGAGTTGTAGAAGTCAGGAGAGACCAGATCTTCCCTTAGTTTTTATTGAAGTTGAGCGGTGATGGAAAGTATCGCTAGTGCCGCTTGCATTTAGCTAGCCTACCTGTGATGCTGGAGTTGGAATTGGTGCTAGCGCTGCATGCTTGGGTTGTTGTATTTCTAGAGGCATGGATTCCTTTTTGTTTCCTTAAGTTCCAGCATCTATAGACAGTGAAATGTTGTGTTGCTTGTTGGTAAGTCATCTGTTAACACGAGTCTCACATGATGCTTTATTCCTAGAAAGTATGACTCTCTTTCCAGAAAAGCATGTGTAGTTGTAGTTGATCTCTTGAGTCTGGGAAAGGGTATCTTGCATCTGAATGTTTCTAACTTCTTCAGCAGTCTGACCAGAAGAAGAAGTGTTGGTAGTACTGGTGTTAGTAACTAGAGCAGTATTGTCAGAAGTACAAGTGTTGGTACTAGCATAATTATTGGGATTATTTTCTGAACCCGACCTAAGATTAACCGTTTTGAAATTGAGAAAATTGATTTTGCAACCGAGATATTGACCTCCCACTATGGTCGCCAAAATGTTTGTGGGGGAAAACGAATTAAAAGGGTAATTTAGAAAAATAGGGTGAGCAAATAAATATTCTTTTAATCCTTAAACATTTGTACTGTAGAAGTACTTTTAATTTCGAGATATCAAAGTAACACAAGATCAGCCTAAACCAAGAGATGGTCGTTCCAATCTTGTTTCAGTCACAAAGGAATGAGAAGGGTTGGTCTTAGAGAGGGAAGCAGAGGAGGTGTATAGGTTAGAGTGCCGGGCTTCGGTAGGTGTTATAGGTGTTTATTGCTATGAAGTATTCTCTATGTATAACTGAGAGAAGGCCATAGACTTACTGTTATGGACGAGTAAGATGCAACATTCAAAGCAAAAAGTGTTGTCAAAAGTCATAATTCCATATTGCATTCAAGGAGTTTCTTGAAATGCAATCTGGAATCAACTCTGTGGCGCCAAAGGGTTTGGTGTTGGAAAATTTACTTTTTGTGCCAAACCATTTGGCGCTTTAAATCCTAGCCATCAAATTTTATGTTAGAAATTAAAATCTAATAATTATGCTTTTTGTGCCAAAACATTTGACGCTTTAAATCTCAGCCATCGGATCTTCTTTAAACTTTAAAATCCAACGAATCCAATATTCCGGCGCCAATACATGGGTGCTTCCTTGACTCAACTTCGAATCACGATAGCATTGGGATGTTGTTTCAAGATAACGTGTCCAACTATAATTCTTGAATCGTGAATGATGATAAGAGAAAGCCTTATAAAAATCATATGACAGACTTATTCAATTTTGTACTTTGTGTGTTATCTCTCTGTCCATCCTTATTTAAATAGATTGAGGAATCTATTTATAATTACATAGAAGTAACCGTTCACCCTGTCCTCGTAGGAAGGGGTAGTAGTTGTGAAGTAGTGGTGAAGTGGAGGTGATAGAGAGTATGTTGAAAACCTTGTATCACTTGTGGGGAAGACTAGACGGTTACATACCCATCATTCATCTACTTAGCTAACCATCGAACATTCCAGATACTTCTCCTAATGGGTGCATTTCTAGACCTCATATCGTAGACCGCCAGACCAATATCTTAGTGAATTTCCCCCCATTTATGACATCTTTGATGTCTCGTATGATTTTTAGTAGGAAATACTATTTAGTATGAAGTCGAGTTGTGACTTGCTTAGTCAAATTGACTTATGGATTTTCATGCATGGCTAGACATGAATAATGAATCTTGATGAGCCTAACAGGACTAGTGAGGCTTGTAAGAAGCAGGTAGACTGAAAATAAACATGTATTTATTTAGGCTTCAAGTCAAGACTCTGATGGGCTCAAGTGAGCAGTAAGAGTTCGAATGTGTCAACCAGTATTGACATGCTGAACTAAATAGGTGATGCCGGATGCAGGCATTGAGTAGGTCGAACACTGCCTTTCACGTCATCATCGAGAGGTGATGGGTGGTCGTGAAAGAGTGATGAAGGAAATACTTGAGTGTTGAAGTGACTACGCATATGTATTCGAACATATATACGGATTCACATGAGTGTATGGCAACTTAGTAAGTCGTTGACTAGTGGCTTGTCCTGCTTAACTAGCCTGATGAGTCTAGCAAAACCTATTATAAAAATATACAATCTAAATAAAAATAAGTATATTTTAGTTTATTGGATTTATGAGGAACGGTGTGAGTTCATATAGGTCAATTAGCATTGTCTCTCTGAGTATAGAAAAATAGGTTTGGCATGCTGAGTGCGAGCATATGTGCGCGAGGTCATGTTAAAAAATATACATGTGAGGCTATGTATGAAAATAATATGTATGAGGCCATGCTCGAAAATATACATGTGAGGCCATGTATGGCCTTTGAGTTACTTATAAACGTCTCATATTTGAACTTGGACCGTAACACACTTGCCTAACTTAGGCATCAAAATATTTCTATTTACAACGCTTATAAGCGTTGTTGACGCTTAACTTGGACGTTCATGTGTGAAACGTAACATGTCCGTCCAGGTTTATGGTTTGCAACGCTTATAAGCGTTGCGAACCTTTATCTTGGCCGTCCTCATATCCGGCTTGGTGTGGCCATCCAAACTCAATTTGAGCCGTCCCCTATGTCAGATTAGGGTTGGAAGGCTTTGTTGGTTGTTTGAGACACTTATAAGTGTTGCGAACCCAAAATTAGTGTTTCTTAAGCCTAGAATTGAATATTTTTTTTATATGCCATTCACGTTGGTTGCTTCCTTAAGCAAGGATTGACGTAGCCTGGGTTAGACTTATCTAGTAGAAGCTATATTTTTATACTTAACACGATTTTTGACTTGATATCTAAGCACATTTATGGTGCTTTTTAGTCAAGCAAACTCCTATGTAACTTGCTACATATTTTATACAAAGTTGTATATGCATTTTTAGTAAGTGAATATCATTCGGTTGAGCATGAATATTGACATAAGGTAATTTTTGGGAATTTAGTTGTGGAATATAGCACCAAAGAACACTCAAATAGCTCTATAATAGTGGGAAATCCATCTAGGAGCTTGAGATTTTTTATGTAAAACTATAGAACATCTTGAATGTCATAATAAGCACATGCGCTTATTCTACAAATTTTTATATAGGAATAAATGTTGATTTATCTAATAAATTTGATCACATATTTAATCTGATTAAGTCAGCTAGATGATGTACTCATGTGATTACATACATACAGAGAGGGAGACAAGGATGAGCACCTGCCTTAAAATTCTTTTACAGAATTCTGAAGTTCAATATTTCTGTTACCCTGGTCAGAAACATAATCTTTACTATTTTACCCTGATAAAAACCCACTATATACACCACTATAACCTACAACTACTTATTGTTGTCATCAAAGCCACCAATTCGCCTATGATCAACCTACGACACTGTCAAATCCACTGATCCGTTTGCTACCAGTTGTTGTTATCGCTCGTTGTTGATATGAGACTACGATTCAGTATTACTCTTCTAGCTACTCCGCCGATGATGGCGTATGACAAATACTACTCTAATTGTACCCATGACTACAACGCAATATGTAATTTTATCTACATATATATAGGTATTTTAAACCGATCCCATAGCCTTATATAAAGTATATACACTTGTATAGATATTAAAGCTTCACCTAGATGGAATCTAGATATTTTATTGCATTGTATGACTCAATAGTCACTGTGTATAGAATCTCGATTGATTGGACAACTCCTATATGGATTGACCACTAGTAGGGAGCAATATTGTCCTCAGAATTCCATTGGTGTTGGTTGCAATTCCCCTCCAGATGTTCTCTAACTATACAAAATACACATCCAGAACATATTCTTGTTCCTGAATGGATACCCAGCTCATAGATGGATTGTCCACTAGTGTATAACGACTTTTTCCTCAAAATGACATGGGTGTTTGATGCAACTCCTCTCAAATGTTCTCTGACTGTACAAAATATTCATAACATACTCTTGTGCAATTCTCTTCCTTGACCTTGTTTTTGAATAACAAAGCTCCTACTTAATGAAATATTGAACTCATCCATGATAACTCTCAGCTGAGTTGCATGGGCCTACTATTGTTCTATATTCATTAAGGCTCTGATCATTGAGTAATATTGAGGCACTACAGTCTACACACTGTCGTGTATATAGAGCCTTTAATATTTGGAGACTATACATCAATTATACATTTATTCCCGAATAAATTATTGAATTTATCTGTGCCTACTCTCGGCTGAGTCACATGGATTATCATAATATTTTTCCTATGTGGTCATTTGTTGTGATCATATATGCCCAAGCCTGCGTTAAAGGTATATTTGGGAGGCAAAACTAAGCAGTTGTCCTTCTATTATTAGTCTGTCACCATCTAGTGCTTCCTACGTAACATTATTGTTCTGCATAGGGGACATGACAGGTGTTCATCCCTGCTTCTCTTTCTGTATGTATATAGTCACATGAGTGCTTCACACGGCTGAACTCAGAAGATTATTACATATACGACTAAATTTACTGAATTAATCAGTATTCATCCATGTACAAAAATTATTAGAATAGTGCTGGTGCTTGTTGCAATATTCCTAGATTTTCTACGATATTTAAATAACAAATCTCAAGCTCCTAGATGCATATTCCACTAATATATAGTAAATTTAGTGTTCTTTGGTGCTATATTCCACAACTGAATTCCAAAAAATCACCTAATGTTAATATGCATGCTCAACTGGATGATATTGATTAATTATAGTACATATAAAAACTTGTATAGAAGTATGTAGCAAGTTACATATAAATTTTTTTGACTGAAACATCACAGTCTTGCCTAGATATCAAGTTAAAAAAACTATGCTAAACAAAAATATAGCTCTGTTTAGCCAAATCTAACCTTGGATGAACTCTGAAGTCACATCTCCCTCGACTGCTTGCTCTAGAAACCTAATAACAGTCAAAATAGTGAAACCCTAACTCTTTTTTTGGGCCTAAACAACTAATTTTATGTCATATTAAAAGGAGGGAAATTATTTACTACACTTTGGCCGCCGAAATTTACTCCATTAACCGACAAAATTAGTCGGCCATGTTGGACCCTGCTTGGTGGAGCAATCAATATGGATGGCACAAATTAAAATCCAATCTTAAGTTTATGAGTCGCTACAATTAGGTTTGCAACTTTTATAAACGTTGCAAACATCAAACCTAGCCTCCCAACCTTAACCTAACATGTGGACGGCTAACATTTAGCTTTGCAAACAACCTACTTGGACGCCTAACCCTATCCAAATATGTGAACAACCAATATTTAGGTTTTCCACGTTTATAAACGTTGCAAACAACATACTTAAGCGGCCACACTTAGCCTAATACTTGGATGGCTAACATTTAAGCATGTAACACTTATAAGCGTTGCAAACGCTTTAAACTTGCAATATTTATAAGCGTTACAGACGCTGTGCTTAGCATGTTATATATATTTTTGTACTCGACATGCTACGCATACTTTTGCACTCAGCATACGCATATTTTTGTACTCAGCATGCTACACTCAACATGTCAATGTTGGTTGACACATTTGAACTCACGTTGTTCCTCATAAACTCAACAAAATAAAAATAAAATACATATTTTATTTTGTCTTTTTTATAAATTCCATTAGTTTTGTCAGACTCATCAGGATAGTCAAGCACGACAAGCCACTTGTCAAAAAATTAACTAAGCAAGTATCATTCGACTTCACAATAGTAGTATTTAATTCTACTAAAATTTACACGAGACATCAAATATGTCAAAAATGGAGGGGGATATTCACTAGGATATTGGTCTGGTGGTTTACGACGTGCGGTGGATCAATGCACCCGTTAAAGGGGAATGTCTAGAATGTTTGGTTGTTGGTTGAGTAAAGGAGTGGTGGGTTTGCAACCGTCCAGTCATCCTCAAACAAAATGAGGAACGGTTACTGACACACTCTCGGCCATCTACATTTCATCACTATGATTTCGTGACCCAAGATTCTACCCCGTCATCTATAATATGCATTTTCCCTTAATCCCCTATCGTGACCCAAATTTTTCTGGAACATAAAATTTAACAATTGAAACTAATAATTTCCTTTGTGGTTTACAATCTTTTTTGTGTCCCAAAATTTATTTTGGCCTCTTACCTCATATTTTTTCATGTGACCCATAAACTATCTAACAATCTAGCTACGATCACTAAATCTAGTTCTTGCCACAAAATTTGTTTGTGATCCACAATTTTCTCAGTGACTAGATTTTGTGCCCATGATACGCACCGGGCATTTTGAGGTTTTTTGCTTTACTAAAACTATAAATGATTATTGAGTTCAACAAAACGATAAAATGATAATAGCTAATCATGTTGTTAATTTTTTTATATTTGATTAATTACTATTCATGTCTCATTTTTCCTAATTATAATTTTTTTAGCACAAGACTTCTCCCTACTAAATCCTATTTTTATTTTTATTATAATTGCTTATGTCTTAGCAAATCTTCTCATTATCACTAAGGTCATTTTATTTTGCACACCGATATATCTTTTTTTTGCACACCCACCTTTTTTTTTGTATTTTAAAAATCAAAATAACGCTTTGTTTTCACATCACTTTCCCATATTAGAATTTCCTTTTTCCCTATTTATTCGTGCACATTACCGTTTCCATTTCCTTCTTTCGCTCAATCTCACAATCATCGGCGATTTACTCTTGTCAATTCCAATTCCCTTTTTCATCTAATTTTCTCCAATACTTACAATTTCTACCAAAAAAAAATTCTCTTCTTTTCTTTTATTCCCCTAATTTGTTACCCTAATTTTTCTTTTTTTTCCAGTTTCCAATTCACCACAAACCATTATAGCATCCAAATAAAATTTGGCATGAAATTCCTCTAATTATGAAGAACGTATAATGAATTTGGTTTTCTTAATTGTTGTGAGTAGAAATTTAAAGGTTATATTGTAAATTTAAATTAATTTTTGATACTTTGTAATTTATGTATTTACTGTTATATTGATTTTGATATCATTGATTGTTTAAACTCAAAGATATATATTTGTTTAAGATCTATTCTTAGAAGAAAAAGTAACTAAATATATTTTGTTTTATTTTGTTTTGATTGTGAATCCTCTACAATCAACTGTATGTTTTGTTTCAGAACATTAGCTAATATGTTTTATTTTGATCTCTATTATAACATATGTCTTCATCCCGTCCTTGTCCGTCATCCTCTTCCGCACTAATCTAGTTTTTACGCTTATGACTTTTCCCATTATATCTACGAAATTTCATATTATTATTTTTGAAATTTAATCTGTTGTTCCAATGAATCAATTTCATTGGCGTTGAAAATTGTTTTACATGTACAGTAGGTGATGTCCCCAGATCTCTCGTGTAGTTCCCCAATCTCAGTTAGTATGAATTTGTATCTGGGAATATCTTCGTCCTCTTCTGTTTCATTTTCTACTTTAACACCACTGAAAGTGGTGAAAGTTATTCTTTGATCTCGGGGTAGGGGCCTATACTTCCCGTTGAATTCATCTGTATGGAAGAATTTCAGTGTTATTCTGTTCATCTCTTTAAGCTTCTCTTTATGCATATCAAATTGACTTGGTGTCATGACAATGTGTTTGCTCTTCCTGTAAATATTCAATTGGTGCAGTTGTTTAGAAACTATCAAGATCATGTATGTTATAAACTGCTAAATGTGTTCATGTATGGTATTAGACTCATCGTTCGGTCAATCAAGATCATATGGAAGCTGTAGAACTCTCCGATTTCTAAATTCAGTATTTCCCGGGTACGTATTATTCTCAGCTTTCCAGACTGTTTTAACTTTCCCAAGTGCATGTCGCTTATAAGAGGAAGTTGACGCGCTGATTGTGGCTCCATATTTCCTGTTTAGAAGAATTCATTAGATCACAATATCAAACGCCATTGTAAACTTGTATCTAGATATAATCTCATTCATTATATCTTGGCAAATTATATTATATTTAAATTACTTTTCTTGTTTATGTGACGATCTTTCACAGTTCTGGTTGTTGTCTCTTCCATGTATGTTCTCCTGTGACCTCATCGTCTTCTTCATCATTTGAGACTACCACCCCTTTTAGAGTGGAAATATGAAACTATTAATATTTAAACATAATGTATGAGTAATATTATGCGTCATTAAAATTGTGGCTTACTCTTTTTGTTTATTTTCGTGATAGGCTCATTCATCCCTGTTGTTCAAGTATTCGAATCATGTGTTAGCTGATTCATTAACTTCATAACCCGATGGTCAAAACAAATTCAGATACATTAATGGTTGTATTTGTGTATTGTAAATTTTATAAATCTATGAACTTACTACTTTCAGTGACAGACTCCTGAGCCATTAATTCTTCCATCTTTTCATCAACTGATTCATTCATGTGCACATTTAGTAAAACTTAGAAATTGTGTTATAAAAACTTTAAATGTAAATTGTATTACAAATTGTACTTTTCATACCTGTTTTTCTCGTAGCTAATCTTTTACCTCTTGCCATTTTTTGTGTCCTGCTCATAAATTTTAGGTGTTATGGATGCATGAATATATGGAAGATAATAAAACAAATTTTAAGAGAACCTAATCAATCGTACCTTGCAGTTGAATACCTTCCATTCAAATTTTGGGATGCAATATTCTGAAGTATGATGGCCTTTATATAGATTTTCAAGTTATGTTTTCAGTTTTTTTTTGTGTATGTTTCCTAATAAGAGTTATTGGCTTCCCAATATATTTTAGAGTCCAAATAATATAGGTTTTGGACTTCCCAATTGAATTATATTTTGTATGAAATTCCATATCTAGTTGTTTGATTCCTAATATAGGTCCCATTCCAAATACGTTTGGTGCTCGAATTCCAAATCTTAATAAGTTTTCTTGGCTTCCTTATATAGTTTTCTTCCTAGATACGTTAGTTTCATAACTGAATTTTGATTTCTATTAATTTCCAAACATTGTATTATTGGGATTTGACTTTTTTCCATTGAGAATAGATTTATCAAAAGTTACCTTAGTGGATGCAACAGATTATGTTGAAAATTGTATTTCTATTCAAACCAAGTATTTCATCCACAACAGTTATAGTTCAAAGGAGGCTATAATTATATGTTAATCCAGTTTTGATAATGATCCGATGTCTCTAACGAATTTGGTTGCCAATTCTTTTGATGTTAAGTATAAAAACAATTTAATTCTTCCTTTGTAACCTATTTTTAGTTATTTTAATTAAGTTTAACGTGAGGATCTGCTCAAGTTATATTTTCAATTCCAGAAAGCGTATTTTCAATGTTGTTTCTTTTCGAAACTGTTTGATTTGTTTTTAACTGGTTGTCATGTTTTTGATATCTTTGAATTCTTTACAATCGTAGTAGATATGTAATACTTCATGTTGTAGTATTAGAGCCTTTATATCGATTATTAAAATTTCCGCTTTCCGTTTTTATTTTTATTTTTTGGTTTCCTAGTACCGGTTTGTAACGAATTCTAAATTTAATTTGGTTTCCCTTTTTAAATTTAACGGTATCCGTTTATTAAAGATGATTAAACAGAGGATCTTGGTCGTGGATGATCTCAGGTGGACCTTGCAAGATGGGTAAAAAAGTTCAGTGAACTATTGACTTTGAGCGTCTTCTCTAGAGAAGCTTTGTTCTCATATAGAGCAAATGGTCCAACTGCAGAACTTTTTTTTTTTATTACTTCCATGGTCGTCCTTTATGGCACGACAAAACCCGTCTTATTGAAGTGGTTTGGCAGTAGAGATGTTTCCACAAGTGCCCCTTCTTTCAATGGTATTACAATTCCTATTTCTATCGACCCACTGTAGGTGACGTTGACCCGGTACAATTAAGTATTGGGTGTAAACGAAGTGTTTTAATTTTAAAACAAAAAAGCCAAATAAGAGAGTGGGTTTCTTTAACCCCTGAATATTTGCACCAATAAAATTATGCAAGTGTCCTCAACAGAACTCTCGTTTTACAAAAGCCACAAAAGCCTTATTTTAGTCAATAGGAAGCGACGGTTTCCTTACTGTTTGACGTGGGAGCTTTATTTACTCACCGTTTAACGTGGGAGATTTATTTATCTAGGCCTTTAAGTCTTTAGATTCCATAACTGTACAGTAACCCAAAATCGTCTTATTGCCTAGAAAAAAAATGTTATAACCCAGTATCTTATATCATGGCCAAAGTTAGTCAATGATTGTTTGTCCAAAATTTGCATAGTGATCCGTAATGGTCCCAAAACTCTCTGGTGCCTCTAATTTCCCCTTATTACCCTAAAGTATTTGCGACCAAAAATATTCATTTTGATCCTAATATATCTTGTGACCCAAAAAAAAAATTAACACAAAATTCCTAGATAGCCTCAAAGTTAAACCAAAATCTGCATAGTGATTCAAAAATTGTCTCATGGCCCAAGTGTACCCGTGATAGAAAATTTATTGTAAACAAAAATCTGCCTCATGACCTTAAATGCCAGTACGATCCATAATCTGCCTCATGACCTTAGATCCATAATTCTTCTCTGTTGGTGTTTTTAGGGTTTTGTTTTGAAGATCGAATTCGATGCTCTATAATCATCTCCAACTCCATTCGTCCCAGGTAAGTTCTATAGTAAAATGACGGTGAAGAAGGGAAGCAAGTGATGGTGAAGGAGAAGAAGAAGATCTGAGAATAGATCTAAGATGAAGAAGAAAAAGATATAAATTCATCAATTTTGGGTTTTGGTTTACTTTTTAATATTCTTCTTCATCTGTGGGGTATGTAATGTGAGATATATATCGTAGGATCATCATGAGAACTAGGTTTTCTTCTACTGATTTTGGAGTGATATCTTCTTTTATGTAGAAATTGTTCTTGTACGACTTTTCTTATTTTTCTTCTTGTTTTCATCATTTTTCTTGTTTAGATATGGGTATCTCAGTACTTTCAATATGTATTGATGTTTATTCAGGCATTAATTAGTTTTTTACATATGGATATGTAGTGTTTGTTGGGTTCTACTTTTTTTTGGTGACTAACAGAGGTCTTCTTCTTCTTTGCAACATAAATTTTCTTCTTCTTGTACTTTTTCTATTATAATACATTTAATTCTTCTATTTGTAACCATTTTTGTTGATAATTTCTTCAGATTTCAGAAGAAACCAGTTTTGATAAAGGTTTTTGTTGATGATTTGTTTGAATCCTCTGTTTTGATTTTCTATTTTTGTATCTTAATACATACCAATATGTATTGTAGGATCATACACTTTTTCCTTCAGTACATATCAATATGTACCGAAGGAAAATATGTACTGTGGGATCATACACTTTTCTCTTCAATATATATTTCCCTTTAGTACATATCAATATGTACCGTGGAATCATACACTTTTTCCTTCAGTACATAACAATATGCATTATATGATCTTCTTTCTTTCTTCTTCTTCTTCTTCACTGGATCTTTAACACGGTTTTTGATTTGTTTTTGTTGATGATTGTTGATTAATATGATTTCTTCTACTACTATTTATCTTATTTTTCTCTCAATTGTTCTTGTAGTAACCATTTTCTTTCAACTTTCAGTAGAAACCAGTTCAAATCTACTAGTGTTTGACCTATGGATTTTAGGTTTTTGATCTTGAGTCTTGATTTTCTAATTTTGTTCCTCTTTGATCTCTCTTTTCGATATATTTTTTTTTAATAATTTTTACTTTATTTTGATTTTAGTCTCTCTTTCTGTAACTAGTCACTTTTGAATTTTCGCTGCACTAATCAGTTTCAGGTTTGATTTTTATTTTGTTTTTCATTTCAGATTTTGAAAGTGAAAAACAACTCGTATTGAAGACGTGAAGACGTGTTGGTTCTGCAACAATGAAAAGCACTAAACAGGAGAAAATTGTTAACGTTAGAGAAATCTCTGAAGTTGATGCACACACAAGGACAGAGCCACCTGCTCAGCAAATTGTCCTTAACACAATAGTCCTCGGGTACTCCCCAAGAATGAGAGATGTTATACCCCAACATAGGAGATTTATGTGCGAAATTTAATTTTGAAACGGTAATAAAACGGTCAAAAATTATTCTTCATTATGATAAGATTAATACTCGCCGGGTCAGACGCCCCTACATTTAAAACAGAATTTAATGAAATATATTTTGTTCAAAAAAGGTAAGTCTTGGTTGGCCCGCATCCTCAGCTACGCCCGCACCCGCAATCATACTCATTCCCGCAGCAGTAGCCACATTCACACCCGCACCCGCACCCGCAACCACATCCGAAGCCGTAAGTCCGCAAGCACACAAGCTCGCAAGATCGCAAGCACGCAAGCCGCAACCGCAAGCGTGCGTGCTTCGGTGCGAAGCACCGCACATGTGTGAAAAGTATGTTTGCTCTAACTAGCCCATTGCCTTAGTCCTCCCCCAACCACAAAAGCTTTTAAACCATAAGCGCCCTCCCTTAGATGCTATTTTTTTGGTAATAAAGAGAGGACTCATCTTTAGTCTCTCCAATGTGGAACTAAAGGTTCATTTACAAAAGTGAAAATGAGCTAGTGTTCCTTAGTGACCATTGGTCCTAAGATCCATTCCTACCAAGACCAATAAATCATTTTAAGTTCATTTTCTCCAACAATCCCCCACATGAATGAAAACCCGATGAAAATCAGAAAGCGAGAAATACCACTTAGGCAATAGGTGTCCATAAGGTCTTAAACCTTTGCTTAGTGAAAAATTACCTGAACTACTTGATTGACAGTGAACGCGATGTCTTGAACTGCCATCGTTTGATGTAGTTCATCAATAACTTCCACGCGTGATATCTTTCTAGGTGTTGTCAAGTTCATGCCGTTGTGTCCATTTTGGCCCTGGACGTATCCCATTTATCAGAATGCTCTAGAGAATCATCTCAGTTCTCATAGGAAGCGGCCCACTTCCTCATTCAGATAGGTGAGTTCTATCAAGAGTTTTTACTGCTACACCCCACTTCAATCTTAAATTGAAACTATATAACTCATTAAGACTTAATAAAAAGTCATCCTCAAATGCAGTTACACTATCACGTCTACACCATAAGGAAGGGACAGAGAATGAAATTCTCTGATAGTGTTTCCTTTAACCCACCACAAATTAGTTGTCTCATTCGAAACCTTGATCTTGGGATCTCCAGTCAGCAAGGTTGAGTATCCTTCATGGAAAGTTTATTTGATAAGCTTAAGCCCCATCCCCCTCGATGCATTACTAACTATCTCCTTGGACAAACCTTTCGTCAAAGGGTCCGCGATATTCTCCTTATACCTCACAAAGTCAACAGAAATAACGCCAGTTGAGATTAGTTGTTTCAGGGAATTGTGTCTTTTAAGAATGTGTATAGACTTCCCATTATAGTTGTTGTTTTTAGCATTAGCTATTGCAGCTTGACTATCACAATGTATAGATATAGCTGGCACAGGCCTATGCCAAAGATGAATGTCTTCTAAAAAGCATCTTAGCCAAGCGGCTTCCTCTCCTGCTTTATCTAACGCAATAAACTCTGATTACATAGTGGATCGAGCTATACATGTCTGTTTGGAACTCTTCCAAGATACAGACCTGCCTTCTAGAGTGAAAACATATCCAATCGTAGACTTAGACTCCGCAGAGTCTAATATCCAGTTTGCATCACAAAATCCTTCAAGGACTGCAGGGTATCTCTCATAACTTAAACAAAAGTTTAAAGTGTACTTTAAGTACCTTAACACTATAAAAGGTGCATCCCAATGCTCCTTCCCTGGATTACAGGTATACCTACTCAACCTACTCACAGGATAAGCAATTTCTGGTCTCGTGCAATTCATCAAATACATCATACTTCTTACGGCACGTGAATATTCAAGTTGTGAAACTCCGTTACCCTTATTCTTTTTGAGTCTACAACAAGGATCATAAGGAGTACAAGCAGGTTTACTATCAAACTGGTTATATTTCTTAAGCACAGATTCAAGATAATGAGATTGACTAAGACTATATCCATTAGAATTTCTTCTAATCTCCATCCCTAAGATCACATCAGCGGGGCCTAAGTCTTTCATGTCAAAGTTCTCATTTAGCATGCTCTTAGTGGAATTAATTACATCCATGTTTGTACCAAGTATAAGCATATCATCAACATACAAGCATACAATCATACATGCATCATTCACAAGTTTAGTATAAACACACTTGTCAGATTCATTGATTTTAAAACCACTATAAATCATTGCATGATCAAATTTTTCATGCCACTGTTTAGGTGCTTGTTTCAAACCATACAAAGATTTTCTTAGTTTACAAACTTTGTTTTCACAACCTTTCACTACAAAGCCCTCAGGTTGGTCTATATAAATTTCTTCATCTAATTCACCATTTAGAAAAGTTGTTTTTACATCCATTTGATGTATCTCTAAGTTATGAATGGCAGCAATAGCAATTAACATCCTAATGGAAGTAATTCTCGTAAGAGGTGAATAAGTATCAAAGAAATCTACACATTTTATCTGTTTATAGCCTTTAGTTACTAATCTAGCTTTGTATTTTTCCACAGTTCCATCTACCTTACGTTTCCTTTTGAAGATCCATTTACAACCTATGGTTTTACAACCTAGAGGTAAATCTATAATCTCCCAAGTATCATTCTGTATAATGGAATCCATTTCACTAATGGTAGCTTCTTTCCACCATGGACCTTCGGAAGAAGTCATGGCTTCTCTATAAGTATGTGGGTCAGTCTCAGCTAAGCATGTTATGAAGTCTGGCCCAAAAGATTTTTTATTTTTAAGTCTTTTACCTCTTCTAGGCTCAAATTCATCTACATTTTCCTCTAAAGGTAATGTCTGACTAGTGGAAGGGACATCTAGGGGATCAACACAAATCATGCGAGATTCAGATTTTAATGGAAACATATTTTCAAAGAACACAACATCCCTAGATTCCATAATAGTATTCACACCAATTTCAGATATTTCAGAACTCACAACCATAAATCTATATGCAGTGTTCAGGATACCCTATGAAGACACAGTCAACAGTTTTGGGTCCTGTCCTTGTTCTCTTAGGTGGAGGAATGGACACCTTATCCAAACACCCCCACACTTTAAAGTATGCATAAGAAGGTTGTCTACCTTTCCATAACTCATATGGAGTTTTGTCTGATCCTTTAAAGGGTACTCTTTTCAAGACATAGCAAGCTGAGAGGACGGCCTCCCCCCACAAGTTTGTAGGTAGTCCTGAACTAATTAACATGGCATTCATCATCTCCTTAAGGGTTCGGTTTTTCTGTTCAGTCACACCATTAGATTGTGGTGAATAAGGAGGGGTTACTTCATGTATAATGCCGTGTTCTATGCAAAAATCTCCTATAGGAATTACATACTCACCACCACGGTCAGACCTAACAATTTTAATGGTAGCACTCATTTGGTTTTCAACTTCTATTTTATATATATTAAAGGCTTCTAAGGCATCATCCTTAGCTTTAAGTAAATATATGTGACAGTACCTCGTACAATCATCTATCAAAGTGACAAACCTTTTCTTACCACCTCTAGTTTGAACTGATTTCATGTCAACTAGGTCTGAATGAATTAATTCTAAGGGTTTAGAATTTCTCTGAATATTTTTCCTATAAGATTTTTTAGCATATTTGATTCTACGCATATTTTACATTTGTGTTCATTTTCCAAACTAAATTTGGGTATGCAGCCTATGCTAGCCAGTTTATTCAATAATTTATAGTTTACATGACTAAGTCTACCATGCCAAACATTCAATGACACACAAACATAAAAAAATCAATTTTATTCATTTCAACAGAGGTTACATTCAGTTTGTAAAGACCCTCAGTCTTATAACCTTTTCCTACATATTCCTTACCCTTAGTAAAAATAACTTTCCCAGATTCAAAAACAAGTTTAAAACCCTTATCATCTAAAACACCACAAGATACAAGATTTTTTAGATGTCTGAAACATGAAGAACTTCATTCAATGTGAGAGTTTTGCCAAAAGTGAGCTTTAGCCCAACTTTGCCTTTTCCCGCGACCTGTGCTGCAGACGAGTTACCCATGTAGAGTTTCTGCCCTTCCCCTACCTTCTGATAGGAGGTGAACATATCTCTATTTCCACATACATGTTTGGTAGCACCAGAGTCTACTCACCAGTCTCTCACATTGGTTACCAAATTGACTTCAGACACCGTGCCAGAAAACTCGTTCTTGTTGCTTTCAACCAAATTAGCATTGTTTTTCTTGTTATTAAAGTCCTTACGTTTTCTACAATGCATTGCCATATGGCCAGGAATTCCGCAAACATAACACGCACCTTTAATTTTACCAATGTCAGATTTGGGTTTCGAAAATGTACCTTTTTTGTGCGGACCAGACTTGCGGTTGCTGCGGTCACCTTTTTTTGTCTTGTGTTCAATCACATGAGCCTTGTTGGATATGTCCCTTGCGGAAGATACGTTCTTGTCTTTGGAACACAACAATTCTCCCACTTGTATCTTGTTACCCAATTCAACCATACTGACTTCACCAGTTTCATGTCTCAATCTTCGTTTGTATTCTGACAAGGAAGAAGGTAATTTCTCAATCACTGCAGACACTTAAAACGTTTCATCTATCACCATACCTTCAGCAGTAATTTCATTGATAATGCGCTGAAGTTCAAGGAATTGGTCAACCACAGATTTTTCATTTGTCATTTTGTATTCTAGGAACCTGGCTACCAAAAACTTCTTACTACCAGCAGTTTCCGCTTCATATTTTGCTTCTAAGACAGCCCATAGAAAAGTTTTCTTTTGCGTTATAGAAATCATAAAGTGCATCTTCTAAACAGTTCAGAATATGGTTTTTCGCCATATAGTTCTGTCTACTCCAAATTTCTAACTCTCTTTCATTTCCCATATCATTTAAAGTATCATCAAAGGATTTCAGAACTAATTCATCAAGCATGTGAAAACTCAGAAAGAACAACATCTTGGATTGCCATCTTTTGAAATCTTTGCCATTGAATTTTTGTGGTCTGCCTACATTACTTTTATCCATTGAAACAGAAGAAATAGATATTGTGTTAAGATTTTTGGTTCTGCAACAATGAAAAGCACTAAACAGGAGAAAATTGTTAACGTTAGAGAAATCTCTGAAGTTGATGCACACACAAGGACAGAACCACCTTCTCAGCAAATTGTCCTTAACACAATAGTCCTCGGGTACTCCTCAAGAATGAGAGATGCTATACCCCAACAGAGGAGATGTTTCCAGGATAGAACTACCCGTTATGAGTAGTATAAGCATAATATTAATCACTCTCAAACGAACTCAACAACAATTGATAGGGAAGGGAAATAAACCATCAATGTGTGCAAAACAAAGCAAGAAGGGGGGGAAAAGAGCTAGGGATAGTAGCCTGCTCTGGAGTACTTTGAAATGAAGAATTCTGTTTTCTTTTATAGGTAAAGATGGAGTAAAATCAGTGAAGTAATAAATAAAAATAAATTTAAATATTTAATAAAAAAAATTATGTGCGAAATTTAATTTTGAAACGGTAATAAAACGATCAAAATTTATTTTTCATTATAACAAGATTTATTCTCGCTGGGTCAGACGCCCCCACATTTAAAACAGAATTTAATGACATATATTTTGTTCAAAAAAGGTAAGTCTTGGTTGGCCCGCAGCCTCAGCTATGCTCGCACCCGCAAACATACTCATTCCCGCAGTAGTAGCCACAGTCACACCCGCACCCGCAAGCACGCAAGCCGCAATCGTGTGTGCTTCGGTCGAAGCACCGCACATGTGTAAAAAGTATGTTTGCTCTAACTAGCCCATTGCCTTAGTCCTCCCCCAACCAAAAAATCTTATAAACCCTAAGGGCCCTCCCTTAAATGCAATTTTTGTGGTAATAAAAAGAGGATTCATCTTTAGTCTCTCCAATGTGGGACTAAAGGTTCATTCACAAAAGTGAAAATGAGCTAGTGTTCCTTAGTGACCTATTGGTCCTAAGATCCATTCCTACCAAGACCAATAAATCATTTTAAGTTCATTTTCTCCAACAGGACGTGGCTAGCTTCGCACGTGAATGTTATAGGCAGTGAAATAATTTTCTTTTTTGAAACCTTTTTTTGACCTCCGGATAAAAGAATTTTTCCGATAGACTATAGCGTAAATGGTAGACGGGTCTTTAAACCATCTAGCAAAATTCCCCATATGCTTACTCCTATAAATCACAGAGGCTTAACACTCCCGGACTCCCGTTGGCGTTCAGGGTTTTAAAGTTTAAACTTTTCAATGCACCTACCGCATATTCCATGCAACATTCACAAGAACTAACACCACTTGCACCACCACCATGGTGACCACACTACCTTTGTTCTCACCCCAAAGGAAATATTCATTGTCTTCATCACCAAATCTGACGTACGTTACTTGCTCTCGTTCCCAGATAATATATTTTAATCTCAAACCAGAAACCCTTAAAAATAGGAGTGAATTTAGATACAAAAGAGAAAGTAGTGAATCATCATCAATCATCCAAATCCAAAACAACACCACCACATGGGTAAAGAAGAAAGTATAGAAGATGGAGTTGTAATTCCATTACTTGAACCTGCTAGTTATTCAGATATAGGACGAGGAAAATTTGTTAGACTTTTTCCCATATGGCCTAAAATTAAGGGAAAAAGAATATGATCCATTTGTTGGGAAGTTACAACTGATCAAGGTAACCCCCCACTATTCTCTCCCATTATTTGAAAACCACCCACTATATCTATCATGCCAACTACTCTATGATGGCTAGAGTTAGTTAACAAAAATGATAGAAAAAATCAATGAATTAAGGTCATCAAATTCACTCTCATAAAAATAATACAACATCTAAAAGTGAGAAGGAGTGTTTTGGAACTAAAGTTCATATCAACTAGGAAATTAGGGCAAACTCAAGGATTAAGCTTTCAAATTGCAATGGCTGGAGGTATTTATAATCGATCTCTTTTTGCTTCCGCTTTAATTATCATATGTTTATTTTGTGATTGTAATATACATATAGGTTTTACATTTGGTATCAGAGCCAGGTTATCACCTCTGCCTTGCTTGACCATTACAACATTTGTGATGTCGGTTTAATCTGTTAACTTAAAGATTTGTAGCATTAGGTTCACGGTTTTCTGTCTTCCCCTCTAGAAACCCAAGATCATGTATAGAGTATTTTGAACAGAGTCCGTAATCCTTATCATTTTCATGAGCGTCATAAATAGTCATGAAAATATGGAGATCAAGTATGATGGAAATTGGGCTCTCTATAAGGTTCATTCCTTTAATTTGATGATTAACAGTTAGAGTTACTGATCATGCATATATAGGAATCTAAGTGATTTGAAACTTTATGTTTCCAAAGTTTAATCAGGGGACCCAGTTAGTTTGGGGTAATGCATGATCAGAAGATCATCAAGTTTCATGGCTATTAAGAAGAGCCATGAATGATTATTGTATACAGGAATCTTAGTGGTTGTCTAACTTAAAAGAATGTGAATCCAAATATACTACGGTCTTGACAAAACATGATAACTAATTACAGCATAGCTAGATGACTTGTGTCTATATTCGTCTGCGAAGGAGGGGATAAGTATGTGATCCAGAATCCAGGCGTCCCATTCTACTGCCCCTCTTTTGTCTTTCCCCAACACATTGTTCCTGTTGATTGTTAATATTGTGCAAATGCACTTAAAATTTTGAGCTTTGTGTTTTTCTGAGTTGCCTTAGTAGTCTCCTCTTGTATTGATATGGTATATATAATTTTGTTTGCATATATGGTCAATAAATGAGTTTGTTGTGTTTTAATCCTATCAAGAAAGTCCAATGGGATCTTACATTGCACACATCATGTATGATTTTCCTGGAGTTTGAATGACAATGGCTAGATAGTGGCATTACTTTCAATCATTATCTTATAACTCTCATCAAGTCAAATAATTTGTTGACTGGGGACATAGATGTGTAGTTTTTACAAGCCAAAACATGTCTCATAAACAGTTACAGTTTAGCATATGAAGTTCAGAAAGTTATCTTCCATGCTTTGTCACTATTATGTCTTTTCTTTGTTTGTGTCTAGTAATATTACGATATAAGATTGATTTTACATACCTTGTGGGATAATAAATTAGGCAGTATGTATACACAGAATATGTAGAATATATCTGCTATGGTAGGTTTGTACAATGTGAAACTTACATTAACTTTATATTTATCCTCTAAAGACTCCGGACTATTTGGGGATGAGAGTGATCAAAATTGTTTAAATGATCATACTTTAGAGTGGTTTCAGAGTCAACAGTGCGTTTAAAAAAAAACGACTCTAGTATGTTTAGCTATATATAATATACTGCAAACAAATATAGTGCTAAAGAATATGTTTAATCATATTAATTTTGTTCCAATATATTTGTTGTATTATTATTTGTTGACATGTGCAATAGTTATAAATGATTAGTTATATATATATATTATGACCATTGGGATTGTACATGAACAAAGATTAAAGAAATATGTCAAGTGATTTAATAGTTTTAGTAATTAGAGAGTAGCCACAACATCTCTAGTTATTTAAAATTTTCTTAAGAAATCACATGTGGAAACTAGACATAAATTTGTAATTAATCATACGTAATATGATGAAATATGCCCAAAAAAAATTTTATTATATTTGTATGATTAATTGGGGTGAAATATTGAATTATGTTCCTTAATCTACCCACATGAATTGAGGAATGAATATGGTTTAATAGTTTCATCATGTAGTTATGAATCTAATTTGAGTATAACTTTAGCCCACAAGCAAGTTTTATGTCACTAGATTCATATTTTTAAGCATGACTTGCATTGGTAAATCATGATTAAGTTTAAGTCTCAAATTTTTGTATATAAGCATGTATATATTTTTCTTTGCAGTAATTTTAACTGGAAACATTTCTGATGTCAATTGTGACATTCCTAAATTAAAGGGTGATAACTATAAGGTGTGGAAAGAAAGAGTGCTTTTACAATTGGGGTGGATGGATATCAATTATGCTATTCGGAAAGACGAACCACCTAGCATAAATGAGACTAGTACTCTAGATGCAGTTGATCTTTATGAAAAATGGCATCGATCTAATCATCTCTCAGTTATGTTCATAAAGACCATAATTTGTGCTAGTATTCGGGGTTCTGTCGATAAGCATACTAAGGTTAATAATCTCCTTAAAGCCATTGATGAGCAATTTGTAAGTTCTGACAAAGCTCTTGCTAGCACCTTAATTATGAAGTTTTCATCCATGAGGCACAATGGGTTTAAGTGTGTACGTGATTATATCATGAGCATGAGGGATATTGCGGCCCAACTTAAGGATTTGGAAGTTACCATGTCTGATTTTTTCCTAGTTCATTTTATTTTGTGCACTCTTCCTCCATAATATGGACCCTTTAAGATATCTTATAACACACATAAGGATAAATGGTCAATTAATGAACTTATGACCATGTGTGTTCAAGAGGAGGGGAGATTGAGGATGGAAGAGGGCGAAAAGGTGAACCTTACTATTGCTTCTTCTTCAAAGAAGAAAAGGGATCACATTAAGGAAAAGGGAAAGCTTTCAGCTAACCAAGGCATAAACAAGGATTCTCCGTTTTTCTTTTGTAAAAAGAAGGGACACATGAAGAAAGACTGTATTAAGTTTAAGACTTGGCTTGAGAAGAAAGGTAATTTTCTAGCGTTTGTTTATGAATCTGATATGGTTAATATTAATCATAATACATGGTGGATTGACTCTGGTACTACAATCCATGTTTCGAATACCTTACAGGGTATGACAAACCAATGGGAAGTGAACATTACATCTATTCTGGGAGTCAGATGAGTTCACATGTGGAAGCTGTTGGGACATGCAGTTTAATTTTAAGTAGTGGTTTTAGTTTGCATTTAGAAAAGACATTTTATGTACTAGGTTTCACTAGAAACTTGATTTCAGTTTCAAGACTTGTACCTTTAGGAATTTCCTTTATTTTTTTCAGATTCTGGTTTTAGTATTCTCAGAAATTCTGAAGTTATTGGTTATGGTTTTTTGTCTATCGTCTTTATTTGCAAAATGATATCACTCATAGTTGTATGCATGTTAATATTGGGTTAAAAAAATGTATTATGAATGAGGATTCTCAATTTTGTGGCACCGGAGATTGGGACATATCTTCATTGAGAGAGTTAAGAGATTGGTAAAGGATGGGGTACTTGGTACTTTAGACTTTACTGATTTTGATACTTGTGTTGGTTGCATTAAAGGAAACGCAAACTAACAAACACAAAATTGGTGCCAAGAGAAGTTTAAACCTATTAGAGATCATACACATGGACATTTGTTGTCCAGACATGAACGCTAATGATCCGAAATACTTTATCACCTTCATAGATGATTATTCACAATATATGTATCTTTACTTGTTTCGTTCCAAAGACGAAATTTTGGATGCCTTTAAATTGTTTAAGGTTAAAGTAGAGAAACAATATGGTAAGCACATTAAGATTGTGAAATCAGATAGAGGTTGAGAGTACTATGGTAGATTTCTTCATAGCACTAGAATTGTGGAATCAAGAAATGCTAAATTTCTTGAGAATGACTTGATTAGTGGGAGTGATCAATTTCAGGATATTGTTCCTGAAAAAGATAATGATCAACTTTCACCTACTGTTTCAAGTGATAAGTTGATTGTCAACTATTTCTAGTGACTATTTAGTGTATCTGCGAGATTCGGATTGTAATACTGGAGCCGATAATGATCCTATGTTATTTTCACAAGCCATAAATTCTACACATTCAGACTTATGGATCAATGTATATACCTTAAGGTCAGTGGGAGCAAGATTTGTTTCCTTGTGTTAGATCGATGTATATAACTTAAGTGTAGCACCCAATGTAAAAGGTGATCAGTTCAGTTTGGACCAATGCCCCAGGAATGACATTGAAAGGGAACAAATGAAAAATGTTCCATATGCTTCAGCTGTTGGTAGCATTATGTATGCTCAGGTCTATACTAGACCCGACATTTCATATGTCGTTAGAGTATTAGGAAGACATCAGAGTAACCCAGGAATCGATCACTGGAAGGCTGCGAAGAAAGTGTTGAGATACCTTAAGGGTACTAAGGATTACATGCTTATATATAAATGAACAAATAGTCTTGAAGTAGTAGGCTAAGTTCGTTTCTTGTTTTGAGGCTACCTCACATGGTGTATGGCTGAAAGGCTTCATATCTGGACTAAGAGTTGTTGAATCTATTAGTCGACCAATAAGAATGTATTATGACAATTCAGCGGTTGTCTTCATGGCTAAGAATAATAAGAGTGCAAGTCGAAGTAAACACATCGACATAAAGTATCTAGCCATGAAAGAATGTGTGCAGGAAAAGAAAGTGATCATTGAACACATTAGCACTGAATTGATAATAGCTGATCCCTTGACTAAAGGCATGCATGTTAAAGGATTCAAGGATCATGTAGTAAGGATGGGACTTGGTCCCATTATGTAGTACATTCTTTATGTTTTTTCTGAAGCTTTCATTTAGTTGGATTATTTCTCATTTGGAATTATGTACGTACTTACTTTAGTTATCTTGCTGAGAAATATCATTATAGTTTGACCTAGAGTAAACATATGGTTTACTCATTAAGTTAAGTATGAGTGGTGAAAGACTAAATATGTTGTGATACATGGAAGATTAATTCTTTCTCTTAAAGAGGATTAGTCGCCATGATCCGTATATGGAGTCTCTCGTGAAATCGATCAAGTGGGAGAATGTTAGACTTTTTCCCATATGGCCTAAAATTAAGGGAAAAAAAATATGATCCATTTGTTGGGAAGTTACAACTGATCAAGGTAACCCCCTACTATTCTCTCCCATTATTCGAAAACCACCCATTGTATCTATCATGCCAACTACTCTATGATGGCTAGAGTTAGTTAACAGAAGTGATATCAAAAATCAATGAATTAAGGTCATCAAATTCACTCTCATAAAAATAATACACCATCTAAAAGTGAGAAGGAGGGTTTTGGAACCAAAGTTCATATCAACTAGGAAATTAGTGCAAACTCAAGGATTAAGCTTTCAAATTACAATGACTTGAGATATTTATAATCGATCTTTTTTTACTTCCGTTTTAATTATCGTATGTTCATTTTGTGATTAGAATATACATATAGGTTTTACATCATCTTCATCTATTCAAACAATTGGAAACATCATAGTATCTGTAGTTGGTACTGGTGTTTTAGATCTTCCTTTTGCTTCCAAAATCTCTGGTTATCTTACTGGTTCTATTGGTGTTGTTATTGCCGCACTCTCCACTTTCTATTGCATGAATCTCCTTGTAAGTTTCCCTATTCCCCTATACCTTAATTTAATGTTATTGGAATGTAATTCATCAATTTTACAGTGAAATATTGCTTTCATTACAGGTTCATTGCAGGGATAGTATAGAAAAAGAAGAACCAGGACAAGTAAAAACATATGGAGATATAGGGCAAAAAGCATTTGGATTACCAGGGGGATATTTAACAGAAACCCTAGTTATAATATCTCAATGTGGTGGTTCAGTAGCTTATTTAATCTTCATTGGTCAAAATCTTTCATCAATTTTCAAACACCACAACATACCTATTTTCTGGTTTATAATTTCATTAATATCCATGGAAATAGTTTACAACTGAGGGAATTATTAGTCAAGGATTAGTGTTTTCATGTGGAATTGCAGTGTTTTATTTTAAGGGTTTTGGTATGACATTGGCTTTAGAAAGATCAATGAAAGATAAGATGAAGTTTAAATGGGTTTTGGGTTATGCTTTCTTAGGGATTACATTTGTTTATATTTGTTTTGGATTATTTGGCTACTTGGCTTATGGTGATGCGACCCTAGATATCGTTACTCTCAATCTTCCTAATGACTGGTCTTCTACTGCTGTTAAGGTAATTTCCTTTGGTTCTTTTTTTGTTTGTTTGTTAAGTTTGTTTAAGGATGATTTTTTATTTTGGTGTATGGATGAATTCTGGTTGTTAAGCTAGTGGTCTTGTAGAAAAACGCGGTATGGACGAATATTTACCTTTTGTAAATCTAAATCTGTAGAACCACAAACATACGCCTGATAGAAACGATTCATACAAAGTCTTAAAATCAGATAGATAATTTTGTTTTGAAAAAACTGCTTGGCAGCATTTTGGTTGAAAGAAAAATGTGAAGTGAGCATTGCAGCTGTGGATCAATGAGAGAATGTTATACTAACGTGTTATGGCTTGTCGTGGAACAGATTGGACTATGCTTGGGGTTAGCATTTATATTCCCGATAATGGTTCGCCCGATTCACGAGATTGTGGAAGGAAAGCTGGAAGAAAGTATGTGGTTTCAGAAACTCAATTATTCAGATAAGGAGGAAGTATTCGAAAAGAGAGAAAGGTATGGATTGTACCTGTGTAGGGCTTTCCAGGTGATTGGTCAGGCCCTGATAGCGTTATGTGTTCCTGGGTTTGGTGTTTTTGTTTCACTAGTCGGAAGTACAGTTTGTGCATTGCTAGCCTTCGTTCTGCCTTCTACATTTCACTTGATATTCGTTGGATCCTTCTGGCATTGTGGCAAAGAGCATTAGATATCATCATTTTGTTTTGTGGATTTTGTTTTGCTGTTTATGGCACTTATAATGCCATTGTTGGCGGTTCAAGTTAGGGTTACAGTACTGACTACTCTACTCATGGACATCTTAATTTTTGTAATTATAGGATACTGCTGCTCTGGTGGGTTCCAATTTCCAAGTAGGCTTACCCGGGCTGATTATCGACTCTAGTTATACACCTCGCATTTGAAGGTCCCGTAAAGTACTTCGTAGTATCGACTTTAGTCAAAACTTAAGAGTTTGGTACTTGGAATTAATGTGGACCCATGTTGACTAGATTAAATTTTGATTTCTGTTAGTAATTATTTTAAAAAAATCTAATTAATTAACGTCCGTTGGAAATCAAATCTAACATGCCTAATATTTTACAATCCATTTGCAGTCCATTTGAAGAACCATTCTCCCCAAACCCAAAATACCCAAATCCTAAATTGAAGAACTGTTCTTCCCCCAACACAAAATACCCAAATCCCAAAATCGAAGAACCCTAATTTAAAAAATTATCAATCTAATCTCAAATTAAATCAATTGATCTGCAACAAAACCCCCGTATCCACAATTTCATCAACAAAAAAAATCAAATACATAAATCATCATCATCAACTATGTTGTTGATTTCTAAACCTTCCTATGTCTCCTTCCCTGCATAGCAATTATCTCCATTCATTCAATGATAAACATACTCAATCATTCTCAGGCCAACAGTTTTGCATCTCCTTGTACATCCATAATTCATTTTCACTTTAAATTCAATTTCGGACACAGACACACCTCATATCCAGTGTTGCTGATGTTGTATGATATTAAGAAATATACATCTTCCACACATGAAATTAAAGCATGGTTGAGTACCTTTGTAATACTAATAGTTAGAATCAAAGTTTAATTTCATCTTCTACATCTCAAATCTCACTGACCCACCATTAATCAAAATACAGTTTGGTTAAAAACCCATCTCCTCAGATTCATCACCTTATCTTAATCGAATCGAAGTACCCAAAATCAGAGCTCAAAATCAAGATGATCAAAAGTTTAGGTATGATAAAAAAGAAGATGAATGGGTTTAGAAAATTTATAGGGTTTTCTTCTTCAATCAAAGAAGGGCGAGAGAGGACACGAGAGAATATGAAGAAAATCTAGGGTTTCACTTGTTGGTGCAACAAGATAAGAGGGATTTTGGGACAACACCAAATTCCCTTTCTTTTTCTCACCCATCTTTCTATTTCTGCTCCTCCATCTTCTAACTCTCTCAATATATCAAACAATCGAAACCCAACTCACGACAACAATACCCTCTCTTCTACTTCCCCATTTATTTCTGCAAATTTCTCCGAGGAAAAGACGTATTGGTGATGATAGAGAAGAGTAGATGGATAGATGGTCAGATGACTCTGACTCAAATAGCAAAATAGTTGGAAGAGGAGATGATGGTCTGATAAGTTAAGGACTTGTAGTGATTAGAAAATTAGGGTTTGGAAGTAGAAAAAAAAAAGTAAAAAAGATATATTTATGCATCTTCAATCTTAACCGTCAATTTTTTAGATAAGTGGAGATCTAATGTGGATCGTACGATGGGTAAAGGATACGGTTAGTCATTGTTAGTAAAGATAAATATATATTTTAGCAATTATCATTTAATTGACCGAAAGTCTAGACACGTCATGACTTAACCGGGTCAAACAGGTCAACGTGAATTTCAGGTACCAAAATCTAAGTTGGTCAAAAGTTAGACCAAACCTAATATTGGACAAAATGTAAGTACTAAATTCCAAGTAACCCTTTTTTTAATGGAAAAAAATATGATCGGTTTGTTTTACAGGGATGGGTTAAAAGCATTTGATGATAAAATTGCTAAAGTGGTAGTTGTCCAGAGTAATAGAGCAGGAGGTGTATATCGAGTGTAATAAATACAAAATAACTTATTTTATTTTAGGTTTATTTTATTATATTTTTAATTTTTAAATTATTTAAAAAATGGCATGAAAACGTAATTGATAAGAATATGTAATAAAAAAAACGAAAAGAGTTACAGTGTTGGGATTCAATTTTCATATAGATAAAATATGGGTGGAATTAGCAATTATATATATATATATATATATATGACATCAACTACACATAATGTATTACTAATAAAAAGTGTTACATAGTTATTTAAAAAATAAACTCCTAATATTGTAACACTACAAAAATTCTATCACACCTAAGCTAAAAAACTTGTGACCTAGAAATTATGTGATTTAAAAGAAAATCATAACAAATCTCTGTGTTATAAATTAGCTAATATGATGTAGTGTGATATTACACAAACTATGAAAACAGACTACTTTTAATTAGGACTCATTTTGGACGAGGCTACATACCAGTTTGACTTTCTAACTAAGACCGCTAATTTTATCCGCTATTACATTAAACATCTTATTTACATATATGTACGAGAAAGCAAAATTGTAATCAAGTTGTTGTGAGTCCCGTAAAAAAGAAAGCGACCGTCATTCACTCGAGGGAAAAACATTTTATATTTCATTGATAATCTCCTGATTATCGTTATAAAATCTTCCGGATTGAAATCCAAACTCTGCTACCCATCTTATTGCTACTTGACAAGCCTGGGATTCTGTCTCCAAGGGACTAAAGCACCATCAATTTCTTTCTGCAAAGTTAATAATATATTCAACATGATCAACTTGATAGTAGTGTTAAAAAACCTCCAAGGGACTAAAGCACCATCAATTTCTTTCTGCAAAGTTAATAATATATTCAACATGATCAACTTGATAGTAGTGTTAAAAAACTAGTCAAGTAGGCCACAGAATATTACACGTTACAAAAAAATATGAGATGCCAAGTAATGGACGAAAATGGGGGTAAGGTATTGTTAGAATTGAAAATGGATTTCTTACTTAAAATTAATTTTGTTACTTAATATATCTTAAAGGGATCTAGGGTTACTAGTCCAAACTTGGGGTGGAAAAACAGGGCCATCCATTTTCACTTCTTAGTGAATGAGAAACCTTTGGTTTGTCCCATATTGGGCAAACTAAGGAGGAAGTTTATCCTCATTACCACAAACGTTCTATATAAGGAAAAAGAACTAGTGGATTGGATATGGACTTAGGAAATGGACTAGTGGGCAAATGCACACATGTGCGGTGCTTCGCAACGAAGCACCGCGGGCTTGCGGAGCTTGCGTGTGCTTTTGCGTGACTTGGTGTGACCATTGTATTTTACCGTTTTGTATTTATAAAATTTAATCAGGTTTAATAAAAAAAATCTTTTAATTAAATATCTCGAATTAAATATGTTTAATTAAATGATTTTTTACCGTTTGAAAATTCAACAGTCTTCTTCTTCTTTAAAAGAAAAACAAAAGTCAGATTTTTACTTACCCCAGTCGCAGCCACTGACCTGACGACTTTTCCCCTCTTCTTGCTTTGTATGCGCACTAGTTTATTTCTTCATTTTCTTCTACTGTTAAGTTCACAACGGGCCAACGAGTCTTGCTAACTGGGTTGGTACCAGGTGGTTTTATCCTGGATTCGATTTGTCATCTCTAAAGGTATAGCAACACTTTTCTAAAGGTGTACCTGACAAATATCGAGTTAAGGGCAGTATGTTGAACAGGCGACTCCATCTCTCTGTGCTTGTGTGATTGTCTGAAGTGTGCTATCTGTTCTAATCATTAACCATTTTCAAGCTTCTGTTTGGTTTGTTCACTGTTACAGGAATATTCTCCAACATTCTTAACTCGATATCTTGTTTAATTTCAAAATTTTACTTTTTGTAACAATAGTGAAGACTGATGTTGACAGACCTCAGAAATTTTCTGGAAAGGACTTCAAGAGATGGCAGTCAAAAATGTTATTTTTCTTGAGTTTCCACATGCTAGATGAGATGGTTCTGAAGCCGTTTGATGAGTCTCTGAATGAACCTGAAAAATTACAGGACTTAGAAAGTTGGAAGAGAAGTATTTATATGGCCAAAAATCATATCTTAAACTGCCTAGAAGATGCTTTATATGATTTTTACAATGCTAAGGATAATTTCAATGCTTATAATTTATGGACTGCACTACAAGATAAATATGAAGCAGAAACAGCAGGAAGTAAAAAATTCCTGGTTGCACGTTTTCTGGAATATAAAATGATGAATGATAAATCAGTGGTTGATCAGTTTCTGGAGCTGCAAAAAATTATTAATGAAATAATTGCTGAAGGAATGGTTATTGACGAAACATTTCAAGTTTCTGCTGTTATTGAAAAATTACCAAATTCCTGGGCTGAATACAAGAGAAGACTAAGGCATGAAACTGGGGAAATTTCCATGGTAGAATTGGGAAAGAAAATCCAAGTTGAAGAATTGCTGTGTTCAAAGGACAAGAATGTTTCTTCTGCAAGAGACATGTCAAACAAAGCTCACGTCATCGAACACAAATTTGCTAATCTAAGTCTGGACCACAACAAGCGCAATCCTGACCCGCAAAGAAAAGGTACCTTTCAAAAACTAAAATCTGCTATTGGTAAAATTAAGGGAGCATGTTATGCTTGTGGTGTGTCTGGCCATATGGCAATTCATTCTAGAAAAAGCAAAGATGCGAATTTTAAGAAAACAAATGTAAATTTAGTTGAAAGTAGTAAAAATGAGTTTTCTGGCACGGTGTCTGAGGTTAACTTAGTTACCAATGTGAGAGACTGGTGGGTAGACTCTGGAGCTACCAAACATGTCTGCGGAAGTAAAGACATGTTCACCTCCTATCAGACGGTAGGAGAAGGAGAAAAACTCTATATGGGTAATTCATCTGCAGCACAGGTTGCAGGAAAAGGAAAAGTTTTGTTGAAGCTCTCCTCTGGGAAAATCCTCACATTGAATGAAGTTTTACATGTACCAGACATCTGCAAGAATCTCGTTTCAAGTGGTGTGCTAGATGATAAGGGCTTTAAGATTGTATTTGAGTCTGGGAAAGTGATTATCATTAAGGGAAAGGATTTTGTGGGAAAGGGCTATAAGGCTGAAGGCCTATACAAATTATCTGTAACCTCTGTTGAAGTTAATAAAATTGATTTTTCTTATGTTGTTGTCTCATTGAATATCTGGCATGGTAGACTTGGTCATGTAAATTATAAATCAATGAACAAATTGGCAAACTCTAGCTGCATTCCAAAATTAAATTTGGAATATGAACATAAATGTGAAGTTTGTGTAGAATCAAAATATGCAAAGAAGCCCTTTAAGAAAAATGTCCACAGAAATTCTAATCCCTTAGAGTTAATTCACTCAGACTTAGTTGATATGAAATCAATCCAAACTAGAGGTGGTAAAAAATGGTTTGTCACTTTCATAGATGACTGTACTAGATACTGTCATATTTACTTGCTTAAAGGAAAAGATGATGCTTTAGAAGCATTTAAATTATATAAATTAGAAGTAGAAAACCAATTGAACACCATAATTAAAACCATTAGATCTGACCGTGGGGGTGAATATGTAATCCCTATAGGAGACTTTTGTGCACAACATGGCATTATTCTTGAGGTAACTCCTCCTTATTCACCACAATCAAATGGAGTGGCTGAACGGAAAAACCGAACCCTTAAGGAGATGATGAATGCCATGTTAATCAGTTCAGGACTACCGGCGAACTTGTGGGGGAGGCCGTCCTCTCATCTTGCTATATCCTGAACAGAGTGCCCCTTAAAGGATCAGTCAAATCACCGTATGAATTATGGAAAGGTAAACAAACCTCTTATGGATACCTCAAAAGTGTGGGGGTGTTTATCCAAGGTCTCTATTCCTCCACCTAAGAGGACTAAAATAGGACCTAAAACAATTGATTGTGTCTTCATAGGATATCCCGAACACACCACTGCTTATAGGTTTATGGTTGTGAGTTCTGAAAACTCAGAAATTGGTGTGAATACCATTATGGAATCTAGGGATGCTACATTTTTTGAAAATGTGTTTCCATTGAAATCTGAATCTCGCATGATATGTGATGATCCCCTAGATGTCCCTTCTTCTAGCCATATCTTACCGATAGAAGAAGATGAATCTGTTTATGAACCTAGAAGAGGCAAAAGACTTAGAATAGAAAAATCTTTTGGGCCAGACTTCATAACCTGTTTAGTTGAAACTGATCCACAAACCTATAAAGAGGCCATGAATTCGTCTGAAGCTCCATGGTGGAAAGAATCCACTATTAGTGAGATGGATTCTATTGTTCAGAATAAAACCTGGGAGATAGTAGATTTACCTCCAGGGTGCAAACCCATAGGCTGTAAATGGATCTTCAAGAGAAAACGTAAGGTAGATGGATCTGTGAAAAAGTATAAAGCTAGACTAGTAGCTAAGGGATATAAACAAATAGAAGGTGTAGATTTCTTTGACACTTATTCACCTGTCACTAGAATTACTTCCATTAGGATGCTAATTGCAATCGCTGCAATTCATAACCTAGAAATACACCAAATGGATGTAAAAACTGCGTTCCTAAATGGTGAATTAGATGAAGAAATTTATATGGACCAACCCGAAGGCTTTATAGTGAAGGGTTATGAAAACAAAGTGTGTAGACTTAAAAAGTCTTTATATGGCTTGAAACAAGCACCGAAACAATGGCATGGAAAATTTGATCATGTAATGTTCTCTAGTGGATTTAAAATAAATGAAGCTGACAAATATGTGTACAATAAATCTATAAATGATGCATGTGTGATTGTATGCTTGTATGTTGATGATATGCTTATACTAGGCACAACCCTTAGAAATCATTAATTCCACTAAGAACATGTTGAGTGAGAACTTTGACATGAAAGACTTAGGTCCTGCTGATGTAATCCTAGGGATAAAAATTAGAAAGGAGTCTAATGAATTCAGTCTTAGTCAATCTCATTATGTTGAATCAGTTCTTAAGAAATTTAACCAGTTTGATAGTAAACCTGCAAGTACTCCATTTGACCCTTTTGCAAACTCAAGAAATACAAAGGCAATGGAGTCTCGCAACTTGAATATTCATGAGTCATAGGAAGTCTGATGTATTTAATGAACTGCACAAGACCAGACATTGCCTATGCTGTGAGTATACTAAGTAGGTATACCTGTAATCCAGGACATGGACATTGGGATGCACTTTTCAGAGTGTTGAGGTATCTTAAATACACTTTAAACTACCGTTTGAGTTATGAAAGACACCCTGCTGTTCTTGAAGGATACTGTGATGCAAAATGGATAGCAGACTCAGAGGAGTCTAAGTATACGAGTGGATACGTATTCACTCTAGGCTGTGGATCAGTGTCTTGAAAGAGTTCCAAACAGACCTGTATCGCTCGATCCACTATGGAATCCGATTTTATTGCGTTAGATAAAGCAGGAGAGGAAGCCGCTTGGCTAAGATGTTTTTTAAAAGACATTCCTCTCTGGCATAGTCCTGTGCCAGCTATATCTATACATTTTGATAGTCAAGCTGCAATAGCTAATGCTAAAAACAGCAACTATAACGGAAAATCTATTCATATTAGGAGAAGACACAATTCTCTAGAACAACTAATCTCAACTGGCGTTATTTCTGTTGACTTTGTGAGGTCTAAGGAGAATATCGTAGATCCTTTGACGAAAGGCTTGTCCAAGGAGATAGTTAGTAATGCATCGAGGGGGATGAGACTTAAGCTCATAAATTAAAACTTGCCATGAAGGATACTCAACCTTGCTGAATGGAGATCCCAAGATCAAGGTTTTGAATGAGACAACTAATTTGTGGCGGGTAAAAATTAAACACCATCAGGGAATTATTTTCTATGTCCCTTCCTTATGGTGTAGACGTGATAGTGTGACTGCATGTGAGGATGACTTATAATAAAGTCTTAATGAGTTCTATAGTTTCAATTTAAGATTGAAATGGGGTGTAGCAGTTAACACTCTTGATAGAATTCACCTATCTGAATGAGGAAGTGGGTCGCTTCTTATGAGAATTGAGCTGATTCTCTAGAGCATTCTGAGAAACGGGATATGTCCAGGGCCAAAACGAATACAACGGCGTGAACTTAACAGCACTCTTGAGAGATATCTCGCATAAGGAGCTATTGATAAATTACACCAAACCATGGCAGTTCAAGACATCGCGTTCACTGTCCATCAAGTAGTTCCGGTACTTCTCACTAAGCAGAGGTTCAATTCCTTATGGACACCTATTGCTTAAGAGGTATTTCTCGTTTTCCGGTTTTCTGATTTATCGTTTTCTTCATTCATGTGGGGGATTGTTAGAATTAAAAATGGATTTCTTACTTAAAATTAATTTTGTTACTTAATATATCTTAAAGGGATCTAGGGCCACTAGTCCAAACTTGGGGTGGAAAAATAAAGCCATCCATTTTCACTTCTTAGTGAATGAGAAACCTTTGGTTTGTCCCATATTGGGCAAACCAAGGAGGAAGTTTATCCTCATTACCACAAACGTTCTATATAAGGAAAAAGAACTAGTGGATTGGATATGGACTTAGGAAATGGACTAGTGGGCAAATGCACACATGTGCGGTGCTTCGCACCGAATCACCGCGGGCCGCGGGCTTGCGGAGCTTGCGTGTGCTTTTGCGTGATCCTTAGCGTGATCCTTGGCGCTAGCCTTGGTGCGACCCTTGGTGCGACCATTGGTGTGAGCCTTGGTGTGAGCCTTGGTGCGACCCTTGGTGCGACCATTGGTGCGACCATTGGCGCGACCATTGGCGTGAGCCTTGGCGTGTGCCTGCGAGTGCATACGTGTACCCATCAAAGATCCAACGGTTTTATATTTTAATTATATACATTAAATATTTTACCGTTTTGTATTTATAAAATTAAATCAGGTTTAATAAACAAAATCTTTTAATTAAATATCTCGAATTAAATATGTTTAATTAAATGATTTTTTACGGTTTGAAAATTCAACAGTCTTCTTCTTCTTTAAAAGAAAAACAAAAGTCAGATTTTTACTTACCCCAGTCGCATCCACTGACCTGATGACTTTTCCCTTCTTCTTGCTTTGTATGCGCACTAGTTTATTTCTTCATTTTCTTCTACTGTTAAGTTCACAACGGGCCAACGAGTCTTGCTAACTGGGTTGGTATCAGGAGGTTTTATCCTGGATTCGATTTGTCATCTCTAAAGGTATAACAAGACTTTTCCAAAGGTGTCCCTGACAAATATCGAGTTAAGGGCAGTCTGTTGAACAGACGACTCCATCTCTCTGTGCTAGTGTGATTGTGAAGTGTGTTATCTGTTCTAACCCTTAACTCTTTTCAAGTTTCTGTTTGGTTTACTTACTATTACAGGAATATTCTCCAACATGTATGGCTAGTCTCAGTGACACGATTAGCTCAGCATATTTTTCATGTCACTTGATCAAACAAACACTCATTTGGTAAGCTCACATCTTAGTCAAATTATTACACTCTCCTTTTTCTTTTTGTTTCTTTCCGTTTTTAATTTATGTAAGAAAAATGTTTTACCAGAAGTTAGAGCGGTTACATTTGCTCTGGTTCCATCGTAAGAAAAGTTAGATTTACTTTTAAAAGCTCAAGTTAGATTTACTTTAAAAGCTCAGAAATGAAAGAAAACATACAACATGGTGTGTTTTTGACTCTTTATTTTCTAGTTATCATCTAAAGTGTCCACGTAGAGACATGATATGTTATACACGCGGAGATCCAAAGAGAGATTCAAACTAAGTTTGGCCGTTTATTCCTCGGTGATCGGATTTGCTTTTATTTTTTATAAATAATTTAAAATTTCATATTTACATGCTTTCCATCATCAACTGTTTTGGCTTCCTACAACAATTTAAATTGTAGCTCATTCATCGATGAAATCATGTACGTTAAATATCAAACTTGGATAAAGCCAGTTTTATTCTAGTTTAAACATGGATGAAACAAATTCGACCGAATCTAAATTAAGATGAAACTATTTTCATACTACTTTAAACATGAATGAAAACATATTCAACTAAATCTATGACAAGATGAAACCAGTTTCATATTAGTTAAACATGGATAAAAAAAATTTAACCAAATCTAAAACAAGACGATATCAGTTTCATCCTAGCAATTTTTTGAATAATTTTTTTCTTAGTCTAAGTCGGGATGCAACAAGTTTCATCCTAGCTACTTTTTGAATAATTTTTTCTATCTTAGTTTAAGCCAGGATGTAACCAGATTCATCCTACCTATTTTTTGAATAATTTTTCCTATCTTATTTTAAGTCAGGATGCAACCAGTTTTATCCTAGCTATTTTTGAATTTTTTTTTTCTTAGTTTAAGTCAGGATGCATCCAGTTTCATCCTAGCTATTTTTCGAATATTTTTTTCTATCTTAGTTTATGCAAGATACAACCAGTTTCATCCTAGCTATTTTTTTCGGAAAAAATACTTTCGAATTTACTATCAACAATGGATCTTGTTTTGTAGATAATCTAAAACCCTTTCAAAAAAATATAAGTTTTATTAAAATCGGATATATATATATTTTGGAAGTTATGAATTTTTTTGTCGTTTTTTTTTAAATAGGAGAGAGAAATGATAAAAAGAAGAAAAAAGATCAAGATGAGGGGTATAATTTTCTAGGTATTTTAGTGTCCATTTCACCCATCCATAATGTTTACTTGTCTATCAGAACTATGTGTTAGGAATACTTGGACAATAGACCCATTTTCTCAAAAATAGAAACTACACGCCATCTTTATAATTTAGGTGGAGCATCTCTTACCCATCTCTTTCTACATTGTAATTTTACAACACAGGTATGGATGTTTATAAATTTTGATATGAAATATGTTATAAATGATTCAATTAACTTTCATGACCGGTTGAACAACATTTTTAAAGTGTGTCGTAGAAGTAAATATGCAATAAACTGGCCTGAATTATGCATAAATTATACTTTGAAAAATCTGGAAAGCTAGATGTAATATTGTCTTTAACAAAGTCAAACAAAATAGTGCTAATACTACATGTATCGTACAGTTCATAAATAGTCTTAAGGAATGTGAATAATAAAAAATACAACATAATGCAGACATTATAATACAACCCAATGGTAGATGAAACATTGGAAATTGTCAGGTAAGACCCACTAACAAATAAAATTTTCTTAGCTTGCAAACTCAGCGTTGCATTATCAATGTTATATCCTATATCAACATTTGGAATTGAAATGACTTTATCTGACTATGTAGGAAATATTGTTGGAGCAAGGGGGTTTCATGGAGACTGTACCACTAGAAAAGAACTAGAATCTAAGGGAGTTGAAGTTGAGTTCCAATGGGCAGCACAATGGAGTGGTCAATGGTCACAACCTGTTGGAACAATTGTTGAAAATAACCTGTATAATAATCACAAAAAACAACTAAAAATAATGGATAAATCACAACCAGATCGCTCTTTTTAAGACGTTTCGCGGCAACGCCCGAGATTGTGTAAGTAGTTCTTCTATGTCGCGTCGTCCTCAGGATAAAACATCCGAATAAAATCTCTTTCACAATCACTCTTGCACTGTGAGAGAATATGATACTTCTACACCTCTTTTCTTTCCTAAAATCACAATTGTAGAAAACAAAATATCAAATATTTTGTCTTCTTTCTCAAAAATATTTTTCTTATTTTTATAAACTTATAAGTACAAGGAAAACTCTTTCATGTATATTATTGTTTTTCCAACCAAAATATGATTTGTACTCAAAGATCTCAATAGAGTTTAATGGAAACACTATTATGATCAATTAATACCATTTACTCTTGTAACATGAAACGGTCAAAAAATTTATGTCAAAATATAATTTATTTATTTTTAAATCATCATAACCATAAAATAATTTTTAAAGGAATAATAAATAGAAATAAATTTTGTTTTAAAATATATATTTCCAACAATCCTCCACTTATATTTTTAAAACCATTAAGCAAGATATGTATAATGATATGTATAATTAAAGTATCTTTCGATTTTGAACCTTTACATAGTGCTAGACTCTCTAAAAATCTAACCATAGAGTGAACATAAGTCTTTGAACTCTTGGAGATAAAAATATTTTTTAACACATACATTCGTACTAGAGTAAAGTTTAAAGCCACCACATTATGGTCTTGTGCTTGTATCCCAATTTAATGAATGATCTAGAGAACTGCCTATATACTCATAGAAAACTGCCACATTTTCACATTCATATAGGTGAGTCTATAAAGAGTACTCATGTAGCGAAGTACCCCACTCTGAATAGAGATATAAATATCATTAAGTTTTAAAAGGAAAAAACTCAACCTTAACTCACTTGAGGATATCATGTCGTGGGATGAATTCTCAAAAGCATGATTTTATATATACATATTATCCGTGACTTGGTCCCATTTGAACCTACATTTTGGGATGTTCATTCATAGATAAGGATTACCTTTTGAGGCTACTTCTGGAATCTTGAGTTATAGGTTGGGTGTCCATCACAAACAACTATGTATATATCATTTGTGAATCGTTATTCCCTTTGAACCTATTTCTAGGTGGGTATCCATCACAAATGACTCAATTTTCAATGGGCATCAACCTCATCCCATAAGATGTTTTCATACCTTCTTATTAATCCTTTCGTCAAAGGATCAACGAAAACCCTTTTCATACCATATATAATCCATTGTAATTAATGGTCCTCAACTCTTTCAATAACTGTGGTACTATCACATTGGATTACTATGTCTGGTATTTCTTTATCTAGTAAAGGAATGAATCGCTCCATCCCTTAGAGGATTCATCTGAAAAAATATCCCAATCAGCATCGCAATATCCTTGAAGAATTGCGGTAAACTTTAGATAGTTTATTTCTAGGTTCAAGGTTAATTTCAAACATCTCATAACCTTCTTAATGTTTTACTAATTTTCCATATTAAGATTATTAGTAAATATGCATATAAGCCTCCACTACGGAAGCAATATACATATAGTTGATCACGTAGTAAAGAGCGATGCCATGTTACCATATTCATTTTTGTCTAGTGCAATCACGCACAATCACAAGCACTATAACAGTAAAATAAAACGAGTGTAAACTAATTTATAAAAAAAACTATATTTCAATTTCTTACAAATTTATTTTTAATATAATGAAATAAGATCAAAAGAAATACAATTCAGTTTATATATTTACATTATCTTCACACAAATCTTCCATGTCAAAAAATAAACTAAGCATGTTCTCAGTTTCATTAACATCATGTGAGTTAGAAGATAAATTCAACAAATCACTCATGCATATATAACAACCAGGCATATGCGTTTGTCTCCTTAATCAATTCTTGAAACCATTTAAATGAATCAAGAAAACAAGTTTCTCATGCAATTGTTTTAAAGCTTGTTTAAAAATATATAATGACCATTCAAACTTATATGCACTTCGTTCTTGTAGGAACTGCAAATTTTTCATGCTTGTTCTACATAGATTCATCATTTAACTCACACATTCAAGTATATTTTTCTACGTATAATATATATAAAAAATCATGCATAGTAGAAACGACATCCACAAGCAAGAATGTAAATCTAGTGACATAGAAGCAAGTATCAAAACATCTTTATTCTTTGTCTATCAACCTAAAATAGTTGGCTCTTAATAACTTTTCCAAAGATTAAAATACAAAGACCTAAATATCTCAAACAAATTAATAATCAAGACTAAAATTATTTTTAGTCTTATGATGGGATTTTAACTTATACTGCAAGAGCACGGCTGTCAATGAGACAGTATGCAATCACGGTTCGTTCCATAGGGATTTCAGAATTGTAATTTCTAATTTCTATTCAATTATTGTGCTATTAACAAAGAAAATGATTTTTTAATAAATAAATTAAACAAATAAAAAGAAAAAAATAACTATATAAATTAATTAACCAGGAAGATAAAGGTCTAGAGTTTTGGATTCCACTACTTTTGATGTTTGTACAATTAACAATTCAATTTCTTAAATATACTCTCAAATTACTCAAAACAATGTTGAACCCAATCTCATGTTTTGAAAAATAAAACATTTTAAAATATTTAATAGACTTGCGTCGTCGTACAAAAGTATAATCGCCTTCGCTTATAAAAGATCAATAGCTTAAAAACTATTCAGGACAATTATTATGAAGCCTTATTAGAAGAGAAATTATTTAACATTGATTAGCACAAATAATAAAATAAATTGTGTCTAAGAAATTAAAAACTATTAGATACACATTAAAAATAGCTTCCTCCTACACTCTAGAATAATGATTAGCTACTCATGGAGAAGAAGAATGGAAGAAAAAAAATTAACCAAAGTATTTATTGATGAAAACTGTTTACAAAGAGATTTTATGAATCAACGACTCATTTCAGGCGTTGTAGATAAAGCACAGACTCTTTGTGTATTAGAAACAGAAAATGTCGCAAGTGGTATTACAAAAAATGTCGCAGAAGTTGTTGTATATAAAAAGTAATACCCATGGTTTTTAATAACAGTTTGAAATCATTGCTTCTTCTTCTTCCCGATGCAGCCAGGCTTGGTTTTTGATTTTTTTTCTTATGGTTTTCTGGCCTCTGCCAGCCTCCCCAATCGTTTCTACCTTATTTTATTTATACTGCAGTAACTAAATCTTCCTCTTGTATCTTCCATAAACGCACACAATATCTTTTTGATTTGATCATCAAATACTCAGTGATTTTCTTCTTCTCACGATTATGTTGTTGTCAAACTTATTGTGTCGAGAAAAAAACTCCAACCCCAGCTAATATTTTCTCGATCTGTTTAAATCTTAAGGAGAGGAAATTTCCTTTTTACAAAGAATTTTTATCAAATATAATCCTGAGATTAAATCTCCATCCTTTTACGGAAACAAGATATTTTGCGAAATATAGTTTGTTAATTTTGAGTGTTTAACCCGTATACAAATTCCTTTTTGATAAAGCAAGAATATTCTTGTCTTAAAGGGAAAAAAAACATAACCCAAATATCTTCCAAATCTCGTGAATAAAGTTGACAGTTTTAAGAATTAAAATTCCCGGCAAAATCAAATTTGAACTTGAGAAAAGGTGGTGCCCTCAATCCAAAGTTGGGGTGCCTTTAATAATTTTTCTTGGGGGTGCAAATATCACTTTTGGAGCTAATATTTCTACGATTATTTATTCTTCCAAAAATAGCTAAAAACGCAACAACTAAACAAATTAGTACAAAATGGAATACTAACAATATATATTTTCGGGACTAATAAAGACACAAATATGTGTTTATCATCTTACAACTTACAGAAATCTAAGTTCATTCTCAATGATCTTGTGATCTCCATTTTAATTTAGTTCTTCTAATCTAAGTTTAGTGTTTAAACTTAGCACAACATAGGGTAAAGAACCCCACTATTTCTTGACTCAAAAGGAAATTTCAAATCAACAAAAAAATATTTAAAATTTAGAAGTTACTTATACAAATTGCATTTCTGCCCACGTTCATTCAAATATTCTATAGACTTCTTAGAAGTCTCAATTCGGTGTTTAATACCAATTCAGAAACTAGAAAATCATTATTCATTTAAAAATTAAAAATAAATTTTCCAACCGCAGATAATGTGTCTAATGTCTACACAAAGTTATGGACATTACTTGAATTTAACAAAATTCAGATATGACGTGCTATGCTTTCTTGCTCATAACTAATAAACTAATGATCCAAATTCAAAATCTTTTTGACACAATATAAAGGACGAGTAGACAAACACTTTTCGTGAAGAAAACATCACCTAATTCACTAATGAAAAGATCAGTTTTGTCACCAAGTTATACTACGTGAAACACCAAAAATATCTTATAAAATTCTCAAACGTTTTATTTCATCCGATGCTTTTGTAAATTAGCAAAATTTGGGATTCTACATGCTTTGGTTAGTTGAGTAATATTAGATACATGTTATTCAAAAAATTCTTAATAAGTTTAGAGGAAAACACAATATGCTCATACTCATTACTAAATCATACATTCCATAAAAGCATGATAAAGTCCCATATTGTAAACCTCCAAAATTCAAGTCATATTATATGAACAATATAATAATTGGTTCAAATATTCCATTGATAACATATCTATTGTAGTGGTGCAATGATCAAATTCTTTCTCATTTCGGAAGTATGAACATCTTTAACAAGATAGTTCTACCCGAAGTAAACTATGAGACCATACCAGTACCGAGAATCTTATAGGTGTGAGTATTCCTCAACACCACTTTCTTTTTAATGTTCCAATGCAACTGTTGAACAATAACCTATCAAAACAAACATGGTGTAAAACACCATACCGACCTCTCACCGTATTGACAAATCACATTAACTTAGCTTGAAAAGCATTATTAGTAGAATTTGATATTCTTGAAGTTCCAAGCAATAAGATTTAGTTTAATACAAGCATAACAAATAATTTCATAATTTTAATTATGTTCATTTCTTGATGAGAGTTGGTATTGATATTTGTTTTCACTAGATTTCTTAATCTTTCAGTTTTGGTTTGGTTTCAAATTCTGTCTAATAAGTTTCAAATTTATATTAATCATATTTTTATCGTCATAAACTATATATATATTTAATATCTTGTTTCCATCCACATCATTCTAGAATTGAACAAACAATTTTTCAATGTAGAGTACAGTTATTTAATCATCACAACAACTACACATATTTCATCAAACTTACCTCATTTTCTTTGAGAGATCAATTGATCATAGACCATTGTCCACTTTTTCCATAACAACAAACATTTGCAAAACCACTGCTCCACACATCTATTGATTTTCAGCAATTACTCACCATTTTTATTTTTCCACGGAAATAAAAATATGCTCAAAAAAGTGAAATGATCACCTGTCACAATCATTTACATGTGGGCATTTATAACCCAAAATAAGTAAGGTATACACTTATATAATTGCTTCAAAATCAATTAAATTAGTACTCCGTTGCGCAAGGCTAAATACTCCTGGGTGACCGATGGCGAAGTAGTACCATAAGGGAAGGGTGAAAAGAGTATCAACAATAGATATAAAATTTTATAGTTATCACGTGATATATTTATAACTTTCTACTAAGCAAATTATCAAACATATGTGGTTCACTAGTTTGATTGCTAACAATGATCTTATTTGTTTATTACTAAAATAAGAATATGAAATAAGTATTAGAATCAAAACATAAGATTTCTTAATGTAATTACCTACATTTCTAATCTCTAAAACAACCAAAAACAATGTTATGACTGAGTCACGACCAGGTCGTTCTCTTTAAGACGTTTCTCGGCTCTGCCCAAGATTGTGCAAGCAGTTCTTCTATGTTGCATCATCACCGTGAGTGAATATGATACTTCTACACTTCTATTCTTTCCTAAAATCACACTTATAGAAAACAAAAGATCACATATTTTGTTTTCTTTCTCATAATTCTTTCTCTTATTTTTATAATCTCACAAGTACAAGACAAAATCTTTCATATAAATTATTATTTTTCCAACTAAAATATGATTTGTACTCAAAGATGTCAATAGAATTTAATAGAATATTATTCTAATTAATTAACACCATTTACTCTTGTAACATGAAACGGTCAAAGAATTTATATTTAAAAATAAATTTATTTTATTAAGATCATTATATCCATTAAAAATAATTTTAAAAGGAATAATAAATGGAAATAGTTTTTTTAAGAAAAAACATATATTTCCAACATAACCTAATATATCAAAGTGACCCAAATTCCCACCCTCTGTCTGTTGATGGGAAATTATACGAAAGCCAGGGAGAACAAATATCAAATGAATACAGACTTTACAAGCAACCCAACAACTATTATCAACTTCAAAATTCAAGCTTATCATTTAGTCAATCGTTATGATTGAAAAGAAGCAAACATTTCAAAGTTTTATAGAAAATATGCTATCCAAAACACTTGGTCAAGTTTTTCTACTTTGAACTACTTAACAATACAAGATTGGAAGATTGGAACAGCGAGCCGTTGTATTATAAAAGAAAAACGTCTCAAAATTTTATAAAAAATATGCTATCCAAAACACTTGGTCATGGTCTATTTGTCATATTGAACTACTTAACAATACAAAATTGGAACATTACTGTAACAAAATCTTATTTCTATATTGTTCAGGAAAGGACTTCTAATGTAAGCAGTTGAGGTTATCCTCATTAACGAAAAATAAAATAAAATAAATATTTCCTTAAAACATATAAACTCACTCATCTTGGTTTATGGAATATGCGATTTGTACCTACTCCAATGTAATTTATTACTGTTAGAACAATTGCTGATTTCACACCTGCACAATAAAAATAAAACACACAAAAAAGGGTTACGGCTGAGTCACGACCAGGTCGCTTTCTTTAAGACGTTTGTGGCTCTGCCTCTTCTTTTGTGCTAGCAGTTCGATCTTCTTCTCAACGCCCCCAGGATAAAACAGCTGAGAAAATCTCTTTTTTCAATCTCTCACGCACACAGTGGAGATTGAACACTTTCATTCTTTCTTTTTCTTATTTTTTTACTTGCTCAGAAACCTTAGACTTTTTTTCTTTCTCTTCTCTCAGAAAAAACTCTTCTACTTTTTTTTTTCTCAAGACAAATTTTTTTATTTCCAAAATTTTCAATGAAACTTAATTGCGAATTTCTTTGATATTAATTCTAACTTAATTTCTGCAATAAAAACGACCAAAACGTAAACACAATTAATGCGGATAAAAAAACTTAATTAAGGAAGTAAAACGTTTTCAAAAAAATCTTTTTCAAATTTTAAAAAACTAAATTTGAATTTCAAGAGACCTCCCAAGACCCTCAAGGCCCCGCTCCCGGACTAATGTTATACACGGGTACGTGCACATATACACCCAATTGTAGGGGAGGGGGTTTGAACTTGTGACCTAACTTGGAAAGCCCAAAATCCTTTACCACTAGACTAGAGATTGTATGTTGAAATAAATGTGAAAGAAAAATCTTTTAAACATATATCCCAACAATTACCACCAGGAAATGCAATGTCAGTGTGCAAAAGTGTAATAATGAAAATGTGGAATATAATCAAAATAAAAAATAAAATTCTAACATTACCAAATCGAGATGCAAATTTGTGTTATTGTGATACAAATGATTGATACTGATATTACTAATAAAACTGTTTTAACTTCCACATGCAAATGACTCACATCTTAGTCTTATTCTCCTCTCTTTTTTTCTCCTCTTGTTCCCTTCCAAATTCTCTGAGTCTCTTCTTTTTACGTCCACTCTTATTTCTACTTTTTATTTCCCCATTACCTTTCACTAAATTGAAGAACAACTTCTTCATATATGCCAATGGATGAGGTTTCTCTAATGTGTATATCTAAAAACTAAAAAAAGAACCTTGTTTAACTTCTTTTTCAGATAATAGTTTAGGAATTTCTTTTATCTCTTTCTCGGCTTCAGGACAGTTTTCGATCATGTTCCTCGACTTTTTTTCCGTGCCACCTTGTTTTTTGTTACGTAGTTTAGTAGGAAAATATGCTTTAACGATTAAATCCAAATCGTTGTATGTATGCTTGACGACTTTTCTATCTTCTTTTATAACTTTTATAGAAACGTATCCAGATCATCTTTTTTCCATGCCACACTTGCAAACCCAAGTTTGATTAATTCAATTGCATCATCGGTATTATTATACTCAAATAGGTCAATTTGGCTTCTTATCAAATCAGCTTTACCCCCTACTATATATTTCTTGGATACCTCAATCACAACTGATTTGTTAACGTACCACAAATCTAACTTAAGGTTGTCAAAGAAATCTCAATCGACCCCCGCGATAAAAAGGTCAAATGAGTTATCATCAGCAAAAAAGCTATTTGCATAACTGAATACATCTTGGGAGAGCGTCTTAATTGATGGTCTAAAGAGATATTTATTGTCAGCCTCCATAACTTCCTCAACAATCTTGTTCATTAGAGGACTTAGAATGTGTTGACCTCCAAATCCACATAATACTATTTCCGGGAACTTACCTGGGTCAATAATCTTGTTGTATTCAGAATCTAAATAAAATAGCATGCACCAAAATAAATAAATAACCAAACAAGAAAAAAATAGTAATAAGAAATAAATAACCAAATAAGAAAAAAAACAGTAAACCAGTTTCTTATGTGCATTAATATTAAGTTAAAAATAAAACTGTGTTTCATATGTTAAGGACTTATGATATGAATTTTATTTCTTACATATAAGTATTCCCAAATGAATTTCTTTTTTACATATACTTATTTTTATATGATATAGTATATTTTTTTGCATATATTTTTTAGTGAGTTTAAATATTTTTGTATACATAATTTTTTTTTGAATAAACCATATTAACGTAAGCTTGAAATTGATATATAGTTTTAATGAGTTTAAACGTTGGAATCATCTTTTTTGCTACTCTTGTTATCTTTTATGATATAAAATTCCTTTTTTACACACAAACATTTGTTAGTAATGTATTCTATTAATATATAAGTATTATAAAAAAAAACCTCAAAAAATCATGAAAAACTCGTTTATGTTAATGTGTTTATATTATCTTAATGTGTTTATTATGTGCATTAGCACTAAGTCAAAAATAAAAATGTGTTTCATGTGTTAAGGACATAATTTCTTATGATATAAATTTTACTTTTTGCATATAAGCATTTTCAAATGAATTTCTTTTTTATATATATTTATTCTTATATGATATAATATATTTTTAGTGAGTTTGAACATTTTTGTATACATAATTTTTTTTTGAATAAACCATATTAAAAAACACAAGCTTGAAATGCGACATATTTTTAATGAGTTTAAACATCAGAATCATCTTTTATACTTTTGTTGTTTGTTATGTACATTCTTATGATCTTCAAGAACAAAATATGCCCCCATTGAATTACTGTTCTGGATTCGCCACACTAATAACATTTAGGACCAAATTCGAAACTAAAGCATAAGAGAATCTAAAGTAAAAAACGGTGAAATAAGAAAAATTGGGAGGCTTTTAAGTTTAGGGTTTGTTTAGTATGAGTTATCTATATAAGGAGATCCAAAAATAAAAATTAGGAGACTTTTATTAAACTTTTTTAAGTTTAATTGATTATTTATAGTCAATGTTCATAGTCGGTATTCCTAGGAATATTTTGAAGTTTGAACAAAACATCTCTTTTCTTTATTTTCTTTATTATCCGCAGCATCCAGTATAGTCGATTTCGGCCGATCTAACCGAAATCTCACCGGTAATACCGGTTTCGACCCTCATCCGAGACGAGATACGTTATATCACCGATATGGTATTTGACCGATAATTTCGTCCGAGATGACCCGAAATGAGTTAACCGATATGACCGAAATGAACGAGATGGCCAAAATTAGAGTTTTCAATTAAAAAAAATCCAAAAAAAATAAATGAATTTCCTTATCCTAGTTCTAGGGTTTTCAATTGTTACTCATGTTTTTATGGTATTTTAGAAAAATGAGTACTAGTTTTATATCTTAATAGGTCCAATATGGAAAAAAAGTTTGATATAATAATTATAGGTATAAAATGTCTGGAGCGATATTTCGCCAATATTTGGAACCGAAATCTTCCCGATACAAAGGTGTACCAGTGTATCGCTCTCGACCGGTACAAACCAAAATCTGATATTGACTACATTGGCTGCATCATATATTAATTGGTCATTTCTAAGGAATAACCGATACGAAACCAATTGAATTCAATTATAAATCAATTGACAAGCATTGTTTCTTTCAAACTTAAAGATGATAACTACTTAACCTGGAAATTATTAGTGCCTCTTGTGATTTGAAAATTTAAGATCATGAAAGTTCTTGATGAATCTCATGAATGTCGTGCTCAATTTACATCTTGGTCCAACACTACTAATGGAATTGAAAATCCTCTTTATACATATTGGATAGATGAGGATGCTACCATAATCATGTGGATCAATTCAACAATCTCTGATAATGTAATCTGTTATTTTACTTATGTCACTTCTTCTCATAAACTTTGGACATCTATTTCATATCGATTTGCGAGAGTTTCTTCAACTCATTTAATTCAAATAAGAACCAAGTTAATGCTATCAAGAAAGGTAGATATTATGGTCGATTTTTTATAAGGGAGAAAATTGTAAAATTGCCCTTTGCCCATCAGCAGAAACAAAGAAATATTCACATATATTTCTGATATTGTATCAAAAATACGAGTCCTACACTTCTAATTATATTATGTAAGAGAATTAAGAATTCAGTCTCTATTAATAGATACAGATACTGCGTAATGGTCATATAACCTCTCTAAATATATATAATATATATGCAATATTGAACGAGCCTCAAATCGCACAACTTCTACGGTTAAATTTTTTTAACCTATTTTGTATATACGTCGATATTCAAATATTTATTTGAATAACAACAATGTACTACTAGAATAACCAATACATTAATAAAGAATATTTTTTTATTTCATTTTTTGAAGTTCATATGTTTTTAACTAATTTGCAGACATTGGAAGTGAATGATAGTACCATTTAGAGGTGTATCTTGATCATTTTCTAATGGTATTCAATTGGTTAGAGTTACGACACATATCATTCATCCCTGGAAAATCCCTCAGTGAATATCGTGTGAGACAACCCCACTTTAACTGCGCCTATCCTAATGATAGAAGAACAGGGCAGACCACTGTTGGATCTTTCTAAGGAATATTCCCCGGTGTATATATGGTTTCGTTTGTTTATTAAACTTGGGATTTTATATGGGAGTATGAGTCATACGTGACCAAAATATATGAGTTTCGACTTGCTCGGATTCCAAAAGCATTTTCAATAGCAAATGCTAAATATCCTATTTAGAAATCTTATTTGGATCATTATTTTTAAGGGTTTATATATGGCAAGAATAAAACTTTTTGTATTTAGACTCTTATTTTTAAGGGTTTATATACATGGTAAGAATAAGACTATTTGGATTATAAGCCATCTATGGTAGTATAGGATTTTAGTTAGGATATTTTCATATGTAAATATTAATTTAAAAATTTAAAAGAGAATAATTAAAATAGTCTTTGCTACGTGTGGGAAGCAGGAAGCAGGTGTATGATACAAATTAGGTTTTAACAATTGGTGAGCAACAAAATCTATCATGAACTCTTAGTTATGTAGTGGCATGATCTTTACCATTCTGACCTAATAGCAAATGTTTTAGATCTGTCACATTTCATGACGTTCACTGAAAATAGAAGGTGCAAAATCTTGTTTTAAGTTCTCAAACATACTGGATTAAATCCTAAGATAGACATACCTGATTAAACCTATTTGACATAAACTGAAAAGTAGAAACTTAAAAATAGAACGAAACAAAAGGAAAATATATGTCCAAAAACCGTAGCTTTACCCAGTAGAATAAGGAGAGGGAGAAGAACAAAACTAAATTTTACTTTAATTTCTTTTAGAGTTTTTCATTCAATCTTAAATAATATTTAAATAAATATTTTGGTAAAAAAAATGATCCGGAGGTTTAACCGGAAGTCTAAATGTTCTCTTAAACCTTTTGATTGTCATGTCACCATTCCTACTTAGTACTACTTAGTAGGATCTAATCATTGGAGATGCATTTCTTTAATTTAGGGTCTAAAATCTTATCGTGGCATAAAAAAAAATTAACATTTTTAAAACTATTGGAAATGCTCTAAGGGTGGAAAGAAAATGATAGTTAAAATCTGATTTTTCGTATGCTGACCGGCAATCCCATGTTCATGCCGAAATTACATCTATCGCCATGCTGAAAATCAATTATTATGACTCAAACTCAATAAGTTATTGTACAAATTCAGTTGGCAAGAGACATATACCAACTACCAGTATCCGGATGGATAGAAATATATAAAACATATCAAGAAATATTGTATTCCCATAGCAGAGGATGCTCCTATTAAAATTTTATATAACTGCAAGAAATGTCTCCAGCTACCTGCAGATTTCATCCTTCCAAATAACAAGTGCAGTAAGTTGTATTGTAATTGTTTCTCTAAGATATTTATCTTTCAGCTTCAGAGAAGAAAAAGTATTCATTCATTACACGAAATCCGGGATTTAGTAACAACGGCTTTGCTAACATATATTTTTTTAAGTAACTATATATCGCCGTTACTAAATTTTTGGCATCATTTTTGTGTTGCTTTAATTAGCAGTTGTTAGAATTTTCTGTTACCTTCCAGTTTCAATTACTTTCCTATCCTCGATACTTTTCTGAACTTCGTTTCTTACCCTCAACTATTTCTACATCCGCCCAAGTTTTACTCTCCTAGAAAATATGCACTCCATTGTCCTAGCAGAACCCAGTTTTTTGTTCAAAGAATCTAACAACATATAACAGTTTATTGTAATTATGAAAATCAGAAAACAAAAAAGAAATATCATTGAAAATAATATTTTCATTTATTACGTCCTAAATTAGTTGAGATGTAGAGGAAACAAGTTAATATGTCGATAGAAAAAACATTTAATATATTACTTCATCTTATATTTCATCTCCAACGATTTCACATTTTATTCTTTCATTGGTTTTTGCCCACAGCAGTTTTTAGGTGAAAATAATGTACTGTAAAAGTATTTTCTTTAGGTTTGAGGAAATCCTTACCTGGAGCTGAGTTTTTTTGAATCATGCTTTGTCGATGCTGCTGACTGCTATCATGATTTGAATAAAGAAAGTTCTGAAATTGAGTTACGCTGGTCGTTAACTAACTCTTTGTTATACTGAGGTACCTTACATATAGACATATGCAAGTCCCCTATACGAATACGTCTTGATCCTGCGACCTTTATTTGACTTGAGATTGAATTTGAAATATCTTGCTTCTGTGAGCATCCTTTGGTTGGAACCTGGCTGAGTCGAGCTTCTAGAAGTACTGATCCTGTGAGCTAATTATTATCGAGGATCTGTAGGATACAATTGTTGATCAATCATTGTTAACAGATTCGTTTTGTGTGGTTGATCAATAATGGAATCAAATTGTTTTGCAGTGGTTACTTTGAAGTTTATAATTGAAGATTTAAAGACTTTTGTTTTTGGTTATGATCTTTGTGTGACTTTGTGCGAACTTGATTCTCTGGGATTACACAAGCAATTTATCTTGATAAACATCAGACTTGTAGAAGATTGAACAAATTGTTTAGTTGCATTAAGTTGTTTGAATGGAGATTGTCCATCAAGATTGGTTATTTTCAATAATCATTGTCTTGGTTTGATCTTTTGACCAAAGCAGTTTATTGATTAAACGTAATATCCTTTGACTCAATTCTATCATCATGGATCTAAAGATTTATTCTGGGTGATTATTGATTGAGTTGGTTACTGAAGCAAGTTAGTACTTTACTGTTTCGGGTTATGATCCAAAGGAGTCAGATGTAGAAGTCTTCACAGTGGTGAAGCGACTCAAGATAGTGGACTCTCTCTTGGGATTCACGTGTGTTGGTCAGATTGGTTATATGCACAGGGATACTGAAGGAACTGAGTAACTTAGGGTATTTTACTTGGTCTCAATAATATGAAGTTGTGGTAGTCAATTTTTATAACGGCTTAATTATGAGAGTATTTAAAACTGGACTAGGTCCTGGGGGTTTTCTGCCAAATATTTTTCCTCATTAACAAAATATTGTATGTCATGTGATTTAATTTTACTTCCGCATTATATTGCCTCAAACAGTGTCGTTGAGACAAGTCAGTAGTGCTTAGCATACCGTTCTAAACATAAAAAGTCTGATAGAAACTTAGTACTAATAGTATTTTTATACTACTATGTCAGCTAAGACAGTAGTAGCATTTGAATTAACTCATTGGATTAGTAGACGTAGATCTAATAAGCTCATTAAGTCTAGCAGAGACCAATTAGCTAAATATATACTTCCTCCGTCCCTATTATAGAGGAGGAGTTTAGAAATTTTGTAGTCCCATTAGATTGGAACTGAGGGAAGAAATTCTTTAAAAAAAATTCTTACTCCTTACTCTTACAAATTCTTTAGAAAAGATTGGTTTTTTGTGGATTCTTGTAGCTCTAATATAAACAAAGTCTTAAGAAATGTAAGTTCTTTTATATGGATTTTATTAGCTCTATTACGTTTAAATGGTAATGTATAATATAAATATTGTACATGTTAGAACTGTTTGCTGGTAGATTAGATCCATAAGAATAGTGTGTTTATGTTTAGTACATTTTACATAAGGCCGGCCGGCTGATCAAGGAGTGAGTACGTTGA
>JAJJMC010034260.1:0-19575 GCA_023531435.1 Papaver californicum | reverse complement strand
TTGGCGTTGTAGATTGTCTCCAACGTAGACACATTATTTGAGTTTATATTCTTCAAGTGCCCGAGTATATCACTGGGTTTCAAACGCTTATCCTTCATATCGTTTACGATGAGCTTTTCTTCCTTGGTAAGCCGGGCCATAGAAGGATGCGTTAACAAAGTCTCTGGTGGTAGGTGGTTGTGACGACCGCATACAACTGTAGACAAGAACCACTTATTCTCGTTGTTCTTATGAAATTGAAGTTTGAAAGGACATCCCGTCTTCTTAGTGTAAGTTTTTCGTTTGATCTTCGTCTTTGGACATACTCAGTACCCTTCTTTGCATGTCTTGTGTATTGTCCACTACACTCACAAACCATTTGAAAGCGGTTGTGTTTTTGTTGGTTGTTACAAACAAGCACACACATGATGAGTTTCCCATGTTCTGTAGCCCACTTCTTTGCATCTTCTTTTTTATCCCATGTCTACATGGTCCAAAAACATAAAGTTAGGTTAAAAAAAATGGCATTATGACAATTGTCGAGAGGGATTAACAACTTATCTATAACCTACCAGGTCGTTCAAATAGTGATCCGTAGTATCTATAGTTTCAATATCATTTGGAGGAGGCTGATCATACATTGGTTGAGGTACAACCGAGACCTGAACAAAAAAGATCAAGCCCAAGCGTCAGAAAAAACACTAAAACCAATAAGTTTACGGTTAGGTTAGAAGCATCGGACCCAACCGTAATAGCGTCATACCCAACCGTAATATCGTCATACCCAACCGTAATATAAGGAAAGAAGTCAACCCAATGTTACGGTTGGGTTTGCAGCCAAAACCCAACCGTAACAAGTGCAGTAAATACCCATGCACGTAATAAGTTACGGTTGGGTTTGTGGTAAACACCCAACCGAAAAACTGTAAAACTGTACTTTCCAGAAACACAAATGGATACTTACGGTTGGGTTTGTTGAGGAAACCCAACCGTAACTATACTGTTGTAACAATTTTTTTTTTTTTTATGCACTTCAGTTCCTTAAATATCTGCAAAAAATGAAAAAGAGAATAAGTTAGAATCATACCTGACTATTCTCAGCAGTTGTATCTTCACTTTGACGACTAATATCTCCATTTGCTTTAGTTTCACCATCACAACTTACACTTAAAACCTCTCTACCATCCAAATAATCATACATTGTTGGGTCTCCCTCAATGGGTATGTAGAATTTAGTTTGGCAATCATACAAGGATTCACACTCCACAAATTTGCCACTAGAATCACTCATTTTGGTGTTTTCAAAATTTTGGGTTAAAACTCTCTTATCTCTCTTCCACTTTTCCCACCAACACAAAACAAATACAAGATTGATTTAACCATAAAAAATGAAGAATATATGAAACGAAGATGATCATTTACGGTTGGGTTTCAATAAACAACCCAACCGTAAATAAAATTCCAATTAAAAACTTATGTTTACGGTTGGGTAACATAATTAAACCCAACCGTAACATAATTTGCAATAAAATAACATATTTTTTACGGTTGGGTTACATTACATAACCCAACCGTAAATGATCATCGCACTAAAACTAACACTAAAAATGACGGTTGGGTTCTAAGCCAAAACCCAACCGTAATATAATTTGCACAAAAATCAATAAGATATTACGGTTGGGTTCTAAGCCAAAACCCAACCGTAAATTATCACTCAATAGTCACAAAAAAATTACAATTTCAACGGTTATTTTTTTTCAAAATCTAGCCGTTGGGAATTTTTTCCCTATAAAAGGTAACATTTCCTTTTATAATTCTCATTATTCTCTATCCCTTTCATTCTCATTATAATTCTAGACTTTCCAACTCATTCTCGCCATACCCTTTCAACCATTTAAAATGGTTCGATACACGAATGATGAAGATGTTGCAATTATTCGAGGGTGGGTTACGATGATAGACCACGCTTACGAGAGAGTCTTCTATAACAACAATAGAAACGTTGATATAGCTGAAAATTGGATGGACTGTCAGGAGGACGATTCTTGGTGGGAGGGTGTGTTTGAAATGTTTGTGGCATTACACGGGAATAGATATCGGAGGACGATCAGTAACATCAAGGGACGCTTTCAGGCGTTGTATGAAGAAATGGAAAACCTAAAACTGGAAATAAAAATGAGAGTTGAAGCATTTCCCGACGAAACCAATGTGGAAAGAGTAAGTGTGTCAATTATAAATGGTTCTTTCTTCCCAATTTTTTTTAAAAAAAATGAAACTTATAATTGATTTATTTTTTTTCAGCATGTCATGGCTAGGGCGCAGTATAAAATCAAATATGGGAAGGAGTTCAAGCATACAGATTGCTATCGTATCTTGGAACATAGTTTATATCTTGAGTTTCGCCGTTATGATTAAGTGTTTAAGTGTTTAAGTTTAATCATCTAATGATCTACTGTATTTCGTTTCATTTAGTTCTTCCTTTAATGTTAAAAATAAGGTTTTTTACAACTATGGTATTTCATAAGAAAATGAACTAAACCCAAGCATAACTAATTTTGTCTTAAAAACTTCTCTTATGGTTGGCTTCCATGACTCAACCCAACCGTAACTAGAATCCATACTAAAAATTCATATTTACGGTTGGGTTAGATTACTAAACCCAACCGTAACAAAAAATTGAACAAACACCAAACTTTCTTACGGTTGGGTCTCAAGGAAAAAGCCAACCGTAACAATGTCGTAAAATATATACTAACAGTAACACTAGAAGTTACGGTTGGGTTAGGTTACTCAACCATACCGTAACTACATTTCACTCAAAATATCATTTTACGGTTGGGTTCGATTACTAAACCCAACCGTAAATAAATTGTAAAAACACCTCATCATCTGTTACGGTTGGGTTTTGAGGTGAAACCCAACCGTAAATTCTACGGGAACCTCAAAATTTCTGAATTTACGTCCTCTCAAAATACACAATTCCAACGGTTTTTTTTTTTCAAAAATCTACCAGTTGGTGACTTTTTCCCTATAAAAAGAAACTTTTACTTGTCACTTTCTCATTATTCTCTATCCCTTTCATTCTCATTATAATTATACACTTTCTCATTATTCTCACCATACCCTTTCAACCACTAAAAATGGTAAATACATACACAACTGATGAAGATGTTGCAATTGTTCGAGCATGGCATACGATGGTAGAGCATGCTTATGATAGAGCCTTCTATAACAACACTAACAACGTTGTTTCACAACAAAATTGGAATGAGGGTTTTGATACCAATGAATGGTGGAATCGTGTATTTCGAATGTTTGCGGCATTACATGGGAATGTAAACCCTTGGGTTACGTGGAGAGCCATCAAGAAACGGTTTGAGACGTTGTATCGATGCATGAACAACTTAAAACTAGAAATGAAAGCTAGATTCGAAGCAAATCCCTATGAGAACGGTGTGGAAAGAGTAAGTTTGTCGATTAATAAATCGTTAATTAAAAAGAGATTTCTAAAATTCAAACTTATAATTGATTTGTCTTTTTTCAGAATGTGTTGGCTATGGAGCAATATAGAATCAAATATGGGGAGGAGTTCAAGCATACAGATTGCTATCGTATTATGGAAACAAGTCGGGTATTTGATTTTCGCCATTATCTTTAAGTGCTTAAGTATAATCATCCAATGTTCTATTGTATTTCGTTTCCAATCGTTTATTTCCTTTAATGTACTACTTTAAATCTATTACAATACAAGGAATAAGTTACAAAGTTGTGTTTTAAACCCAATTTGGAGTATATTGAAAATCAAAAAACAGTTAACAGGACAATTTACGGTTGGGTCCGATAACTAAACCCAACCGTAATACATTTTGTACAAACACCACAACTTGTCTACGGTTGGGTTTTAAGGCAAAACCCAACCGTAATTCTGTGTTGAACTTGAAACAAAAATTAACAGAATATGTTACGGTTGGGTTATAAGCCAAACCCAACCGTAAATTCAACTGGATGCGGTTGGGTTTTAAGGCAAAACCCAACCGTAAATATGTGTTGAAAATGGAACATAAATTATCAGAATTATTACGGTTGGGTTATAAGCCAAAACCCAACCGTAAATTCTACTGGATAACACAAATTTAGATTATCTAATTTGTGTTTTTTTCGTTTTTTCTTTGTTTCAAACACCCAATTTACCTTCAATCTAGAAAAAATGATTGAATTATTTCAAAATTTTGCTTTTTAAAACTCAAAATTAACCAAAAAAATCAATTCTCCTAAGGATAAGTTACGGTTGGTTTTTCCTTTAAAACCCAACCGTAACTATGGGAAAAATGTGGTTCATCAATTTCTTCAACTTACGGTTGGGTCTGGTTTAAAACCCAACCGTAACTAGGGGAAAAATTGGGTTCATCATTGTTCTTTGAGTTACGATTGGGTCTGGTTTAAAACCCAACCGTAACTTGGGAAAAAGATGGTGTTCATCATTGTTCTTTGAGTTACGGTTGGGTTTTGTTGAAAACCCAACCGTAATTTTGGGAAAATATGGTGTTCTTCGGTGTTCTTGGTGTTACGGTTGGGTACGACATGAAACCCAACCGTAACATTCTCTGAATCACAAAAAATCAAACTTTCATATCGTGATTTCATCTAATTTGTGCCATAAAAAGATCAAGAGTTTAATCTAGAGGTATCTAAATGCCACTATGGTTTATTGAATCAAAATCTAGGGTTTAAAAAAAAAACCCATAAAATTTTCTTAAATTTCATCAAGTTTTTCTTCCCACCAAACACAAATTCAAAAAAAAAATTTGATCCTAAAAATTTGATTAAGAAATATTTTATGTTTAATTAATCATGATTAGCTTAATGTAATCTTAACTAATTAATGTAATTAACATTAATAATCAGGGATAGTTTGGGTATTTGATAAGAATTATGGATAAGTGGTTTTTGAGTTTTACTTCATAGTGTCCCTATTTCGTCTTATTATTGGAGCCCCTCTATTGATGTGGGAGCCCCTATATCAGGTTTCTATAAATAATGGATATATTTTTGATATGGACGTTTTATTGATACAAAGAATCATTAGGAAAGACAAATAGTAATATATCATTTGTTACTCAAGCCTCTATCAAAAAAACGTCTTTATCAAAAATTTATTCGTGAATAATCATTTATCCATGAGCCTATATATATATATATATAAGTTTGAAGCGTGATGAACGCGACAGTGTTTCATAGTGAACTACAATTACATAGGTACGTACATACCATTAATGATCAGAGAATACTTCCACAGATAAACATAGATATGGTGCTATAAACGATACACAATAAGTACCATACTACTGATAGAAAAAATCTAGTGATTGTACATATGAATAATAAGTATATTAAGATTCATAAGCAATTAAACCAATTGTTTTAATTAGACATGTCGAAAAATTCTCATCCAAAAACACCGGCATGAAAAAATTACATCGTAACTACATACCAATAAACCAACTGGATAGCCGATTTTGGGTCAGAAATGATCATGGCTATTACAGGGTTAAGGATGGTATTAGGAATGAAGAAGATCAAGATGAGTCTACTTTTCCAACCGACGTCATATGAAACCGTAAATACCCTTACCAAATCAACTTTTTTCTTTGGCTACTCTCTTATGATAGGATAATGACAAAGGATAAACTTCGAAGAAGGGGTATGGATGTTTCTAGCTTATGTTGCTTTTGTGGTGAAGATGATGAAAATAGCTCGCACTTATTTTATGATTGTTGGAGGACCCGGAGAATTTGGGATTATTTTACGGAAGGTGTTAGTAGTAGTTGGACTTATAACTCGAATGTCACCATGAATGTTAAATCTTGGAGATTTAATTGGGGAGATGAAAGACTTAGTCGAATATGGAACAACATACCGGTCGCAATATGGTGGTGCATATGGAAAGAGCGAAATGCAAGAGTTTTTGAAAACAAAACGAAAAGTTTGGTAACCCTCATTAGAAACGTTAAACTTCAAGCGTTCTTTTGGGCCGAATGAAACACAAGGATGTTAGGTCTAACGACAAATATGGTGATCGCTCTATGGGACTCCTTATTTCGCTACTCTTGATTTTGTTTTTAGGCTTCAATACCGGTTTTAACGGCTTTTAGTCGCTTTTTCTCCCGTTTGTATTCATTGGGTTAAGGTACCCCTCTTAAGTACCTCATCTTTTCAATGAATTTCCTCTTTATCAAAAAAAAAAAAACCAACTGGGTTAAAAAGACACCAAAAAATCCCTCATCCACGAGCACAAAAAAGTTATAATAATTATGTACAATAAACCAACTACATTAAAAGACTCGTTGAAAACACTTTATCGGCAATCATTGGCATGGGATTAAAATGATAAAATTGTACTTCTGATTTAAACGATCTCGGGTAACCTCCTTGAGCTTTGATGGTGTATTGTTGAACACAGATTCAGGGGCGGAATCGGGGTTTAGCTTACCTAAAAATCCTTGTTTTTATCACCTGTTTAAAGTTGGATTGCGAAGGGTGTCTAAAATTTAGGCTTAAATCCACTGTAAATTGTATAGTAAAGGTTGTTCGTTGGAGGTGGAGTCTTATATAGAGTTATTTGGGTCACCCCCATTCGAGGTGAGATAATAAATTAAGGGTGGTGCATAAGAAAATTTGAAGGTATTCATAAAACAATTTAGCCGTTGCTCCCATACGTTATCATGTGGGAGGTTTGGAAAAAAAGAAACGACATCATTTATGGAGAGAGATATAAATTAAGAGATGAAGTTGAGAAACTAATTAAACAAATAATATTTTTATGGACCTATGCTAAAGATTTCTTCTAATATAGTACAGTTTCTAATATTTTAACCCTATCGAAAAATATAATTCGTATAGTTGTTTTTATTCCTCCGAGTAGATCGCTCTCTTGTACATATTTTTTTAAATGACTCTGGACAGACCGTGAATATAGATAACCCCAAAACCACATAAACACATAAAATAGGGCCCGTCCTCTTAAGAAGAATAGGGGATCCCGTTTTTGGATAAGTTTGTGTCTGTACAGTTTTTGGATAGTTTGTTTACACGACTTGTCGAGAATTTTTGATTTTTTCTTTAAACATATAAACTAAAAAAAACACAGATAAAGTTACACACTCGGATCATTGACCCTTGAAACACGCTAAAAATGACTTTGACCAGAATTAATTAGTTAAAACAACATGAAGACTTTTTCTCTGTGGCCAACTGTACCAAAGAAAATAAAGTAGCTTCGAAATGGGGAATGAAGGAGGAATGGAATAATGATTCCTCTTCTTTTCCTTGGCACTCAGCACGTACTTGATGATAAACTAATAACATTTTGTGGGTTATAAACCCAAACATATCACTATCCAACAACAAAAAATCCAACAAAACAAAATGTACACAAAAACCCCATTTGAAATCAAGCGTCTAAACTACATTTCCTTAAACCACTCTCATTTATTTTTTCTTATTTAATTGGTAACGACATTTTTTTCCCCTTCAGCCACTTCCCCAATTTCACCCAATTCCAATAAATCAAAATCATCAGAACCAGCCCCTGAATCAATATCATCATCATCCTCGTCATCATCATCTGCATCACTACCAGTACCTTCAGAATCATAATCAAAATATGAATTTCTATTCTGAAGCTGTTGTTCATCATCATCAGTAACTTTACTCCCTTTCCCACCTCCTTCTTCTACTATTAACTTAGATCTGTCTATTCTATTCACTGTCTATTCTATTCTATAACAATTTCAACATAACCTAAAATCGAAACAAAATAACCGAACAAAATCAAAAATGGTGAAGAAACAAGAGAAAAAGAAATATGAAAAGATCGACAAAAAAACTTAAGAAAACAGTAAAGAAATAAGATTCTCCAAAAGGTAAATCGAAGTTTCATTGTTCTGCAGTGATTATTTATGGTTGAATATCAACATGCATCAATGATTTTTGGTTTCGCAATTTCTGTCTCATCAATGAATTTGTGTAATTAGGTTTTATTTCTTATCATTTGTTTGTATCATAAAATAGGTTTAGGTTTCATCTGTTTCGAAATCACTTGTTTCATAATTAGGTTTCAATTACATTTGTTTTGACCTTATTTATTCACGATTTAATTATGTTCAGTTTTGGTTTCATCATTTTTACTGTATGGTTGAAACCAACTTTGTTGGTGTTTTTTTTACTTTATGGCTATTTTGATGGAACCAGAATTGGTTTCATCATTTTCACTTTATGGTTGAAACCAACTCTGTTGGTGCTTATGGTTTACTTAATAACAATTTTGATGGAACCAAAATTGGTTTCATCATTTTCACTGTATGGTTGAAACCAACTCTGTTGGTGCTTATGGTTTACTGCTGGTTTAACATCAGGGAAAAAAATAGAACCGTATAGGTGCTCGTAGCATCATTTGTGTGCGGAGGCACCTACCATAAAATCTTTGATACAAAAAAAGGAACAACACATGAAGGCCCTTGTTGCTTGTCCATTTTTACGTTTCTTCAAACCGTTTTACGAAGGTACACTACAAGAAGAAAAATTGAAGAAAATGACGAAAGCAATTCAGATGATCTTAGGTTCATATTATAAGAGTGTGAAGCGTGTGAAACCAAACTGTTTTAAGTTAATGAGAGCAAAGAACATGATATTACAGACCACAATGGAACAAGTCGTTGTGATTTTTGGTTTACAAATGATGAAGGATGTAGATATAGCCAAACATGATAAGCTGAAGAAAAAGGTAAACATGTTTGCAGTTCAGTACTTTAAGGGAGATAAGAAGATGAGGAAAACTGATATTCTGAGAGCTATGATGGAAACTGCATCGGATGAAACCAAAGATGAAGACTTCGTCAAGTTATTCGTCCTCTATCTCTTGGTATCAATATTTGTCCCAAACAAAGGTGGCAGAATCTGACTTCAAAATACTTATACCAAGTATATGAGATGAATAAGGTGTGTTGGCCATATGTTTTCCATGAGTATCTAATTGAGTCTATAATAAAAGCCAAACAAGTTGATGATGTATCTGGTTGCGTAATTTACTCATTGGTAAGTTAATTTTTGTTTCTTTTGATTCATAAGTTGTTTGTTTTTTATTTTTCCCGAGTTTGATTACTAATTTGAATGTTGTGTATTCTTTTTTTCAGTATTGGTTTTCCGAGATGTCAAACATCACCTTAATACAGGATGTGCACGACATATACGCAAGGTTCGCTACATGGAACCTAGATGAAATATGCAAGGCAGTAGTGAATAATTTCGATGATCTCAGCAAAAAACCAGAAATTTTCTCAAAGGTAAAAGCAACAGTAGTTCTTGTTTGTTTATACTTTTTAATGTCCGAGACTTAAAAATTTCCATCATTTATTTGGTTCCACCTTATTCCAGATGAAAAAAAAATGATGGAACCAAAAAAGGTTTCATCCTTTATTTAATTCCACCTTATTCCAGATGAAAAAAATGATGAAATCAAAAAAAGTTCCATAATTTTTCTCGTGTGCTACATATGAGTGTGGGTCAACGTCAGGGATCTTTCTTGCTTCCATATAATGAACAAGAAATACGTTTGGTCCAGCGCCTAGAGGAAGAAGATATTCCTGTTGAAGAGTATATTGATCGTGAACTGCAGGTTGGTAATGGAAATAACGAGAGTATTGCAGGTGAACTGCAGGTTGGTGATGGCAATGACGAGCGTACTGCAAGTGAAGAGAATGTTGGTGCTAGAAATGAAGAGCCTGCACAAAATGAAGAGAATGTTGGAACTGGAAATGAAGATAACCCTTACAAGGCTAAATATAAGTGGGCGAGAATTTTGATTGAAAAACTTACAACCGTTGGTATCAATGGGCTTTATGAAGAAGATTAATCAATACTGGCCAAATATGATGCTGAGGAGAGGTTACAACCAGTGAAGGAGACTTACGTGAGACAAAAACGTAAAAGAGATGACACAGAAACGGTTTCGAACCGTGAAGAACATTTGGATGTGATATGTCAAATATTAGATGTGTTAAATATGATCTTGTTTATTTGTATGTGTTGGGTTAATGATAGTTTCATTTGAATAGATTGGTATGAATTTCTTTTTAATGAAACCAGAAAAGTGTCATTTGAGAATTATATTAAGTTAGATATGTTAATATTGTGGGATATGATAAGCAAATCTATAATGCTTGTGGATGACAGGATACAAAAAGAAAGGGTTTTGCGGCAAGAAGAAACACAACAAGATGCTGGCGATGTTGTGATTGAACCAGAAAAGGATTTATTGGTTGAAGATGGTGAACAAAAGAAAAAGTCTGACAATGTTGTTTTCGAAGATAATGCTGAGGTGATAATTTACTTTGATTTGATTTGTTTTTTTGTCAATGAATCTGATTTTTTTGAACTCGATAAATCTTGCAGGTAATGAATCTGCCTGAAGAAACACAACAAGATGATGCAATGGAACCAAAAAAGGTTTCAGCACATGAAGTTCAGATTCAAGGTTTGATTAAATATTTTGAAGGTTGTTTGTTGGAACCATAAAAGGTTTTATCATCTGAAGGCAAAGTTCAGCAGCTGATTGAAGAGGTTTCGGAGTTAACTTCGAACAAAATTGAAGAATTGAAGGTGGATGAGCAAGTTGAATCTCAAATCAACAAAGCAAAGCAAGCGACATATAATGTAATAGAAGAAGTTTTAGAGATAAATCCAAACACAGCTGAAGATATCAAGGTGGATGAACAAGTTGAATCTTCCTTGTCGAAGACTCAATTGAAGAGTGTAATAAAAGAAGTTTCTGAATTCACTGCAGACACAATAGAAGATATCAAGGTGGATGATCAGGTAGAATTGGAAGTCAAGAAAAGTTATTCGTCAAAGCCAGAGATCGAGATTGAAGTGTCAACTCAGGGTTAAATTGAAAAAAGTGTTCTTCATCAAATGGAAGATGAATATGGAAAGAAGGGTTCTACATCAAATCCATAAACTAAAGGCATGTGATACTACTCAGTTATACACATGGCAAAAGATGTAATTGATTTAGAAGATGATATGCCTCATTTCATTTTAGGATTGACGCAAAGTGACAGTGACAAAGAAGATAGTGAGTATCAAGACGTCAATCCCAAACAAAATGTGAGTAACATAATATCAAGAATGAGGAAAAACAAAAGGAATATGCAAGCACCTGTTAAGATGCAGGATTATACACCTGGTGAAGTTAAGAAGAAAAAAAGAAATAAGAGTCGTTGTGTTAGCAGAAAACACTCTAAAAAGTCGCAGAAGAAACAAACGGAAAAAAAGGAGGTGAAGTTGAAATCCGTTGACAACTTGAAGATTATGCAGGTACTCGATTCAAATCAGAAACCGCTCGTGTGCAGATATTTTAAAATGCATAATTAAAGGTAAGTGACATTCATACTTTTCAGTTTTTTGGTTTCATAATTTCAGTGTTGAAACCAAAGTGAGAATACATTTCTTTCAGTTTATTTTCTTCTTCTTTAATCATTAATTTGTTTTTCAACAATTTAACAACAGTGGCATGACATGGGAGAAAAAAGAGATTGGATTGTACATAACGGGAAGGAATATGAGTAACTTGATAAGAAAGGGTGACGTCGCCGGAGATATGATTGAATTCTACATGATGGAATTACAAAAGAACATATCAAAGAAAAATTTGAAACCAGATGGTACTCTTAAGTACAAAAGAACAATTTTTATAAGCACATATGTCTATGTAAGTTTCTTCTAAATTCTCTTATACAAGTGTTTTTCTGAAACCAAATTAGAACTTGATTTTTGATTTTTTATTGAATTTTAGACATTAGACTCAATCGGGCAAAATTATCGCTCTGCAATTGAAGCTTTCATCGACAACATGGATCACAGTCCATAATTATATTCGTTCCATTGCTCAGAAAACTTAGTGAAAAGTTGTACCACTGGAAATTGCTAGCTTTTGATAATGAGACTGGGGAATTCTCTCACTACAACTTCATAGCTGGAATTGAAGATGAATGCAACAAAAGTGCTGAAAGCATGAAAGAAAAAATGGTGTCAGCATTCAAACAACATGTTGCAAATCTCTCACTAGACCCGAAAAGTCAATCAAAAGAATTTGTTTGGAACACCCCTTTGTGTTGTCAGCAAGATGTGTAAGTGTTTTAAAAGAACTCGTGTTTAGATATTCTCTTCACTATCTTCATTTAACTCCTTTTTTGTTTTGTTCAATTTAAAGATCTTGTTTTGTTAATTTTAGGAATGATTGCGGCCTTCATATTTGCTATTACATGAAGAGCCTCCTGAAAGGAAATTTTTCGTCTGAAACGCATATAAAACAAAATGTACAGAATATAAGGCCAAAGATGGCCTGCAAGATCCTCATTGACAAAGGTGCAGACTATGAGGCCAAAGTTACAACTTAAGGTTGACAATTTTAGTTTTCAATTAAAAAAATTGTAGTTTTAGTTTTAGTTTAAAGTACTTGTCTAATGATTTTAGTTTTTATTTAAAATACTTGGAACTTTTATAAAAACATCTCAGTTTTTATGTTTATAAAGATCTCAATTGATAAACCAAAAAATGTTTCAACATAATGCAAAAAAGCTAAAACCTTAGGCATTGAACAAACATATCACAGACGTAATGGAACCAAAAAATATTCAATCGTTTTTTTGGTTTCATCTTATTCCAGATGCAAAAAATGATGGAACCAAAAAATGTTTCATCATATTAGAGATGAAAAAAATACTGAACCATGGGACAACCTAAGAAAAATATTTTGGTTCCAACAAATTATAAAAGCCTGCAACTCTGAAAAACTTAATATAAAAATAAAAAAACATGAAACACCTGCAGCAAATTAACATGTTTAACTGTACAAAATATAAAAAAAAGAATAAATTAGAAAATGTAGATTAAAACATATAGTAGTCTAAACGAAAAACTGAAAATGAAAGTCGATGAATTATAGTCGAAATGACTTCAAATCTGAAACGCAGGGCATTTCCTTCGGTTATGGGTAATCAAAACATGGCAGCTACCACAAGTTCTCATCTTCTTATTGGGAACTGTACCTGTATTAGGAATTCTCTTCTTCTTCCTTGGACGGCCTGATTGTGGTAGAGCATCAGGACCAAGAACAACAGATTTTGGAGATACAATCGCAGGCTTTTCAACTATGGGGACAGGATTAATTGCTCTTGCATAGGATTCACGGTAGAACTTTACTGTAAAGTAGAATTCGACATACTTATACGGATCTTCTTCATTTATCATTATACAACAGATATCATGGGCACAAGGGAAATCCTTGATGCGCCAGCGGTTGCAAGAACATGTTCTTCTTTGCAAATCGACCTTTTGTGTTAATGTCGAATGAACTTCAAACACATATTGCGACGACTTGGTGATACTATATTCACGGTCGTGCATCTTGTTGTTGTAGAGCTCAATTTCAAATTCCGGACATAAAGTTTCTCGCCACTTAAATAAGGTTGCACATTCCTCGCGACGTACACACATTTGATTCATAAGCTTCACTCTGATCTCATCAACCATGATAGCTATATGCTTCTATCTCTCTTCAATGATCCAACTATTGAAACTCTCAGCGATATTAGAATACAACCTACCATAACGACGACCCGGGAAATAAATACTTGCCCATTTATCAATCGGAGCTCTACTCAGATAATCATGTAACTTCTGATTTTCGACCTGCAACAACTTCTCTCGGTTCTCTGAAAATTCTTTATGTGTATTAGCATATGCACATTTTTCAAACAATCCCAGCACATAATTGTTATAAACCTTATTGGCGTTCATCAAGTATGTATTGATATGTTCTTCATATGCCAATAACACAAACCATGACCAACATCAGGGAATACATCAGGAATTTGATTCACCGAACCACTACCTCGATCACTCACAAAAGTAAGCTTTTTACGCAGAGGAGAAATGACTCTATTCAAATTCTCCAAAAACCATTTCCAGTTCGCGTCATCCTCCGATGAAACCACAACATAAGCTAAAGGACAGTTTTCTGAAACAGAACTGGAAAAAATATCTCAGCATATAAAAATGATAAAACCAACAGAAACAAATAGAATGTTTAAGAAACTTATCGTCATTCCCGGTTAGACATGTTGCTGCCATGATATGACCAAGGTATTTGCTCTTCAAATGGGCTGCATCAAAGAATAATAAAGGACGACAGTAATTGAATCCACGAATGCATGCTCCGAAAGAGATAAACAATCTCTGAAATTTTTAAGTCCCATTTACAACTTACACGAGATCCGGGATTGGTTTCGGTCAATTTTTTGGGATACCATTTCAAGTAGATAAATGATTTCTCGTTCTCTCCCTATGTAATATTCAATGCATGCCTCTTCCCTGCATAAGTATAATAACGACTAATGCCAAAGCCATACTATCTTGTAAACTGATTCATAAAATCCTTTGTCTTCTTCTTTGGATTCTATTTAATCTCTTCGAGAATCAAGATACTAATTAGTTTCTTCGACACATGTAGTCTGTTTACAACTCCACCACAACAAGTATGCTTCTTATTTAACTCATTGATAATAAAAGGACTACCTTCAATACCATCAATAGAAACAACATATATATGTCATTCACATTTCTCTTCTTCCTTCTTAGCACAACATGCACCAATCCTCAACTTCTCATTCCTTGTCGTCTTGAATGAATACCCCGATGCTGCATGATATTTTTAAAAAATCAGAACGAACTTGTGGAAAACCTCCCGTAAACACCTGATTGACACCCTGAAAAATGCCTAACCAAAGTGCAGACTTCAACGGTTCTTTAACTTTATTACGGACATCATAATCAACTAAATTTGTAAGTCCTACATGCTCGAAAGGTATAATTCCTAAACTTCGTGGCTGCTCAAAAGGTATGATTCCTGAACTTCGTGGCTGCTCAAAACGTATAATTACTAAACTTCCTGAACTAGGACTAGAAGACTCATCTCTATGCCTTACATGTAATCCAAGAGATGGAAGCTTATTAAACAAAGTAAATAGAGCAACCGATTGGAGATCAAAATCACAATTGATAACCTTTTGGTGATCACCAACTATGTGGAAAATTTCTATAGAAAGAACAGAGAATTGACACCAACTTGAACATATACTACCCTTCAAATAAAAAAAAGATGCTTGTAGATCAATGCGAAATGTATCTTCTTTGTGAGATATAAACGCGAGAACATATTCCATAATCTACAGGACAAAGTATGAAACCAAAAAAAGTTTCACTAGATGTGAATATAAACAACAACAACAACAACAAAATTTGAAGAAGAACATCAACAACATAACAATTTTCATTCCAATAGATTTGAATAAGAACATCAACAACATAACCAAAGAAATCGTAAAAACAAATGGATCTGAGTTTCATAATCAACATAAACTCGAAAATTCAAAAAAAAATAAAAAATCGATTACCTGAAAAGTTGAATTTCAGTTTCCGATGAATGATTCAACTAAAACAATAGCTTGATCCGAATGAGAATATGATCAAATTGGAAGGATAAACTGTAACTTCAGTTGGATTCTTCAAACCAATATCTAATCTCACTGATAAATGATTCGAAGAACAAACTGAAAAGTTTCATAACCAACATCAACTCGAAAATTTAAAAACAATCAAAATCATAATAAACAAATCAAAATCAAGTAAAATAAAAATCAAAAATACCTGATGAATGATTCGACTACTTGTAACTTGTCTTCTCTTCTTCAATTTAACTGAAACGAAAACGAGATCTGAAGCTGAGACTTAGTTCAATCGATTTATTTGAAGAAAATCTGTTTGAATTGAAACCCTAGAATCTAAGAAGAAACGAAGATTTTGAGAGAGAAATATTTTATTCTTGAATTTGTTTGAGTTATATTTGGAGAAGATTTGATTTTCTCTCACTAAAGATTTGGTTTCCGCCAATATTTCCTTTTGAAACACATAGATTACATAGGGAAGGAAACACATAGATTACATAGGGAAGGACAGATTGGGTATCATAAAATTAACTAAAAACTAAAATTATACATTATTAGAAAAAATAAATTTTTATATCATTTATATTTTAAATAAATTTTATTTAAAAAAATAATATGAGAGGAATTTTTATATGCTTAAGTATGATCATTTTAAATTTTTACAATAAATTGTGAACTAATAATTTTTCTGTTTTTTATTCGGAGCTGGTAGACACGTCATAAACATAAACAATTTAAAGTGCTTTTTTTTTAAAGAAAACCTTATAATTAGACAGCACCACAGAACCTGGTAGAAACCTTAATTTAAAGGGAATCTTTGAACTTTGAATATCACTATCTCCAGATCTATAAAGGGGCTTTTCAAATCAACTTTTGTGATCATTTAACAACTCCTCCTAATGAGTCATTAATTCTTTAATAATGAAACTTAAAACCCCACCACTTCCTTCCTTCCTTCCTTCATATTCTGAGGGAAGGTTAAGCTTCTGATCACTGAATCATACATTAAGGTTTCTCTTTCAGTCTGGAGGTACGCCTTTTCTCTCCTTAATTATCTTCCAATTTCATAACCACCTACTAATACTACAGGACTACTGTATATCACCGTTGGTAAATTATTTTTTTTAGACAAACTTTGACCTCAGATATTATGTCTTTCATTTTCATCCAATCTATTGAGTATAAAACTTTGTTTTAAGATTTGATGTGTGTGTTCTGATTGAGCCACTTTCATGGATCAAACCCATTATACTTTTAGTACTAGTAGTAGTAATAATAATGGTAGTCCTGATACATCATCATCATCTTCAAATGTAAGCCAAGAGGAGGAGTTTGATTTTTCTGATGTGGTTCTCAACTACATAAACCAGTTACTTATGGAAGAGAACAATGAATACAAAAATTATCTCATGTCCCAAGATGACTATTTAGCTCTTCAATTTGCAGAAAAACCCTTTTACGATATCCTCGGCGAGAAGTATCCCACTGATTGCAACCCTGAAGGTCAAACTGAGAACTTTATTCACTACAATGGTAGTGAGAATGCAGTTGAAACTAGTTGGATTGATGAACTTGTTGCATATGATTCTATGTTCAATACCGAAAGTGTTCCTAGTAATTTTACTTTTCAGGCGGAGGCGACTCCACAATTGTCTTACAACCCTTCAAACAGTTCCAATTCTGTTGTTGTAGGACTAGTGGAGTCAGAGGTGGGTAAGGTTCAGGTTCCTGATGTGCATTCAGAGAGTGAACCCATTTGGCAGTTCAGAAAAGGTGTCCAGGAAGCAAATAAATTTCTTCCAGATGATAATAACCTGATTATCAACCTGGAGAATAATGGGTTCTTATACGGTGAGAAAAAGAAAGAAGCCAGTGATGCCGTCGTTCAGTTGGACAAGGATGTACGACAGATTTCACCGTACGGGTCGAGAGAAAAGAAAAATGTGCACAGGGAAGATACAGATTTAGAAGGGAAGAGTAATAAGCAATTGGCGTCAGTACAGACAGCAATGTTTGATATGGTATTGATATGTAATGGAGAAAAGGGGGAGAAGGCGGATTCAATCCTCCGCGAATCCCTGAATGTTGAAACAAGAAAGAACTTGCACCAAAATGGTGGAAAAAGGTCCCATGGTAAGAAACAGACGGGCAAAAGGGACCTGGTGGATCTGCAGACCCTACTTCTTCATTGTGCACAAGCTGTTGCTGCTGGTGATCGTACGACTGCTAGCGAACAATTGAAGCAGCTGAGACAACATTCTTCCCCTTACGGAGATGGTTTACAAAGGCTAGCTCATTACTTCACTAATGGTCTTGAGGCACGTTTGGCTGGATCCGGGAGCCAGATTTACTCAACTCTTCCGCAAAAGACACCATCAGCTACTGATTTGCTGAAAGCTTATCAGCTATTTATGGTTGCACTCCCCTTCCTGAAGATATCAAATTTCTTTGCTAACCAAACAATTGGTAATCTGGCTGAAAATGCTACTACTCTCCACATTATAGATTTTGGCATCCTTTATGGTTTCCAATGGCCTTGCCTTATCCGACGCCTTTCGAAAAGAAAGGGTGGTCCACCTAAACTCAGGATTACGGGGATAGGGTTACCCCAACCTGGTTTCCGTCCAGCTGAAATGGTCGAAGAAACGGGTCGTCGTTTAAGAGATTATGCCGGAGAACTTAATGTGCCATTCGAGTACCATGGCATTGCTCAGAAATGGGAAACCATTCAACTGGAGGATCTCAAGATCAACAAAGATGAACTTCTTGTTGCCAACTGTATGTATCAAGGTAAGAACTTACTTGATGAGAGTGTGATACTGGACAGCCCAAGGGAAGCTGTTCTGAGTCTGATAAAGAAGATGAATCCTAATGTTTTCATCCATGGGATTTTGAATGGTGCCTACAATTCTCCATTCTTTGTTTCACGGTTCCGGGATGCTCTCTTTCACTTTTCTTCTATGTTTGATGTGCTTGACACTATTGTCCCCCGTGAAAATCCTGAGAGGCTAATCATTGAAAGAGATTTCTTTGCAAAGGAGGTTTTCAACATTATAGCATGTGAGGGATCAGAGAGGGTTGAGAGGCCTGAGACGTATAAGAAATGGCAGTTAAGGAATATAAAGGCTGGGTTCATGCAACTCCCACTGAACACGCATATCATCAAGAAGGCAAAAAAGCAAGCAATATCGGACTACCATAAGGATTTTGTTGTTGATGAAGATAGCCGGTGGTTGCTGCTAGGATGGAAGGGAAGAATTCTCTTTGCGGTTTCTTCTTGGAGGCCAATGTAAGACTTTTAAGTAGTGTAGCTTTTATCCTCTGGTAATTCTGTAAGTACCAGTCTATTTACTGTTCAAAACCACATCCTAAGGGTTGTTGTCCATTCATAGCTGCAAAAAAATGTATAGTACAATCATACCAGCAGTGTCCAGCAGATTGATGGAATAAAAATCGCACTCTTAGAGTTAGTACTCAAGAATCTTTGGTACAATTCCATAAGCTGTGTAAAGCAAAGAGATGCAAGGATTGTTGCCCTCATCCAGTTACTCGCGAAGTGAATAATGTAACTGCTACGGCTTATGATTGCAAGAGTTTCGTAATTGATGTTCATGATCAGTTTGATCCCTGTTCTAGTATACTTGATAATCATGTATTATGTCGACACAAAGTGCATCATGAAAGCACAGTTGCATGTGTGCGCTTGGAGTAGTAATATTGTCCTTGTTTTCTGGACGAATTCATTATGAATTTCCACTATGATGAATTTTATTTTGTGCTATGGTTCAGCATAAATAAAAGGAAGAATTTTTTCTTATTTTTAAACAATCAATAACAAATTTTCAAAACATGTACGTTAAGCCAAAAATAAAACGAAATTAAGTAAAGACTAACAGATATAAAACCCATATAGATACGCAAGAAAAAATAATCTAAGTGAAAATAAAACGTATACACAATTTAAAAAATTGAAATAAAAAGATCTCATTTGTATTAAATCAATTTCAGAGAGGGTATTACATGAGAACTTAAT
>JAJJMC010034245.1:5753-18505 GCA_023531435.1 Papaver californicum | reverse complement strand
GACTCAACCAAATCAAACCTAAATCTAGCAAACAACAAGCATGATGGCTCCACTTAGATTGTTTCTAGACCAGCTTCTATTCTTTCAAAAAGCAACTGGTTACAATTTTAGCAAACCTCTTAGAACGATCTGAATTAGATCAAGTTGAAGAGAAACAGGAGAAGCTCAATGGAGCTTTGATACCCCTGTCTCTTTGGCACTTTTCCCTGGGTTACAAGGCGGCTCTAATCAACTTAAAATAATCATCCTGAACTTCGAGTTAGGCTAATAAAGTAACCCGTACAGTCCTTTTGAACGATTTTCCAATAAGCTCGATACCCTATAGGTCTCTTTCTAGTCAAGATTTTAGGCTTAGGTTCGCGTAGGTTTCGTTTTCCTAAGGCGGGCAAGAAGGAGACGGTGATGAAATCCGAAACCTTATCTTGTATGGCCAGGCCTTGCCCTTTACTATGCAAAAATTAAGTTCCGTATTCAGTCCTCAACATATATGCATACAAAGGCGTCCAGAAAACCCACTGACAGATGATTCGTGGATTGACGAATTGTACCTACCTCGAGTGAAGAACCGTTGAAGTTGACTCGGGCCACTAATATCCTTTTCAATAGTGTGCGAACCCGAGGGGCCGAGACAATATCGTAATTGTCGTCCTTCCCTGCACACAGTTTTATATTTAAAACTACCCTTCCGTAGGGTTTAAAAATAATAAAAAGTCCAAAGTCCAAAAATAATGTCCAAAAGTGTCCGAAAATAAAAGAAAAATTACAAAAATAATTAAAACCCTAATACAATTTTCTAAATTAATTAAAACTAATTAAAATAAACTAAAAATCTAATTAAGAAAAATAAAATAAAATCTTCGATCTTCTTTTTCGTTCTTTAAGCTTTTCCCTTTTTTATTTCCAAGTCTTTAGCTTTAATTCCAAAACTTGGGCGTAATCTCTTTTCGATCCAAAATCGAACCTGTAGTAAAAAGGAAAAATACCAAAACAAACGTAAAATAGAACAAAGTAAAATAAAAACCTAAAAATAAATCTAAAACCCTAAACCTAAAAACAAGTCCGCGTCGGCGGTGCCAAAAATTGATGTGATTTTATATAGTGGTAAAAAGAGGTTCGATTCTCGAACTTGTGAAGGTAATGATTTTAGAAAATATTAAACTTAATCTAAACTAATAAAAATCAGGAAATTAAACTAGAGAATATTTTTAGAAAATATGGAGAAAACTAGGAATCAAGATTCAGTTATTTCTGACAAATCATGTGATTAATCATGTAATTCTTTTTAACAATTTAATTCAAGTTTGCCAAAAATATGTTTCCTAAAAGAATAATTGTAAATCCTAAGCATGAGACATCAAGAGTAATTAACTAAGGATGACCCATCAAAAGAGAACACAACTATTTAATAAAAACCATTTTTTTCTAATTTAAATCCATGCAAATAATAATAAAAGAATTATAAATAATTAATTAAAAATAGACTTACCACATAAAATTGAGAGAAAAACCTCCTCCATCATCCCAGTAAATAAACTTAGCCCATGGAGAAGAAAACTTGCTCAAAAGATCTTTTCATTGCTCAAAAAGTTGATTACAAGGTGAAATAATAGTGCAACAGCTGAACAGATACGTTTATAAGTGTTACAGAATAGGGTTCAGCCGTTACAGAAGTGTTTCTAAGCAACAAAGGTTTAAAAGGATAGGCAACAGGAGCAGTTTGAATCAGCAACAGTTATAAGTGTGGCTGAGTCGTCTTCTCAGACGGTGGTAGATGAAGAACAGCACCGGCGGTGACCGGATCGCTGTCCAGTTCCGGCCAAACTCCGGTGACTCCGAAAATCAATCTCTAGGCTTTCTCCCTTGCTTCTCTTGGATTCTCTTCATATATATAGGCTCTACAAACCCTAGGGAGAGTTCTAAACCTAATAGAACTCTTTAAAACACTCCAAAATCTTCCCAAATCCGAATCAAAGAGTGATTCCTTTTTCCGGCCAAATTCACTTCGGGAACCTCTTTTTCCGGCTTAAATCACTCCAAATCGATGTGTTTAGTCTTGTATCAATATCTTCTATCTTGTGTATCAATTTGGAAGCAAAACAACTCGAAATTTCACGTGAACTAGAGTTCACAGTTGATTCAGGAACTGTCCCGATCCCGTGACTGGCAGTTGACTCGGTCAACTCGGGTTGACCGATTTGACTCGGGTTTGACCCGATTTGAACCGATTTGACCGAGTTGACTCGAGGGTACCCCTTATCCACTTCTAGGGTGCCAAATAACAATTGTCCTTGGGTGCCTTTATCACTTTTTGAGCCAATTTTTCCACAAATCTTTATTCTTCAAATGTACCTACAAAAGCATAAAAACACGTAATATTTACAAAATCGAATACTAACTTAATAGAAACTAAGGTGCAAATTAGACACTAAAATGTGTCTATCACCCAGCTAGATGGTCTATTCATAAAGGAGACAGAGTTCAGGTGTTAGAAATAACATGATAGTTGTCACCACCATATCACGTTCTGTTTTATTATTTGCAATTTTGTGTTTCTCTGAGAGTATTGGTGGGTCCTAGCATCGACATGTTAATTAGCACTGGAATGAGGTTTAGTGTGTTGAGATCATGCCCCACATGAATAATACGGTAGTGTTTTAGAATTATGTGTGTGGTCCCCCTGTCTCCGTCGCCTAAGCAAGCGTGGAATGCAGGATCCATGGGAACACACATGTATTAGGTGTCAGAAAAAAAAAAATCGAAAAAAAAAAAAAGAAAAAAACAAAATTCGAAAAAAGTTAGAAAAAAATTGAGAAAAAAATAGTATTTGGTATCTTAAAGTTCTCCCTGTCTCCATCGCCTAAGCAAGCGTGGAACGCAGGATCCATGGGAACTTGTAAATATTTTAGTTAGTAGTAACCGTTGAAAATAAATGGGGAGTATCTCGACATACTAGGTTTCATCTTGGTACTGACCTTCAGACAGATATGGGACACATCGTTCGCCTCGGTCAACATTTGCGATCTTCTACAGTCTCGTTCATCTTCTAAGTCTTTTCATGTGATGGGTGGTTAGACAATTGTCTGAGTAGAACTCTGTTGTCTTATATATGAATTTTAGTATGCTTGAGTTAACACTCGTGTACAGTGATTGGATCCATAAAGGGTAATGGTCCTTATAGACGAATATCTGAGTAGCCAACTAACTAGCTTGTTTAGTGTCTATCCTGAATCATTCACGTGTTGCTAAGATCTAGATCCAGGTTTTGTGGGTATACCTCTTGTAAACCCTCACGAGACAAAACTCGTCCACTAGGGACACCTAGGGGTTTAACGGCTTACTGCATATGCTAAATGTAGTCACGATTCCTGCGAAAGTGAGTTAGGATTTTTACTTTATTTTTAGAGTAGTTTGCTCGAGGACTAGCAAAATAGTAAGTTTGGGGGTATTTGATAGACACCTTTTAGTGTCTAAATTGCACCTTAATTTCTAGTGAGTTAGTATTCGATTTTGTGTCTATTACGTGTTTTTATGCTTTTGTAGGTACATTAGAAGAATAAAGATTTGTGGAAAAATTAGCTCAAAAAGTGTTCAAAGCACCCGGGAAAATGGATCAAGGCACCCACACTTTGGATTGGGGCACCCTTGGATCGGGCTGAGCTGGATCGGGTCAACCCAGCAGGTCAACCAGGCGAGTCAACCCAGCGAGCTGGATCGGGCCGAGTTACCGAGTTGACTCATCAGGAATCAACTGTCCAGATTGGCAACTCAAATTCACGTGAGAAAACAAGGTTCTGTTGCTTCCAGATTGTTCCAAAAACTACTAGTTATCTCACGCAAGTTATAAACAGCAAAATATCCCGTGAAATCAGCTTGAAAATCATTTATTTGGCCGGAATCATGATTCGATTAAGATTGGGATTTGTGGGCAGTTCTAGAGAGTTCTATTAGGTTTAGAACTCTCTCTAGGGTTTCTACTACCTATATAAACCAAGAGAAGCCAAGAAAATCAAACACGAAAGCCTAGAGAAGAATTTAGAAATTTTCGGTGAAGCTCCATCGACGTCCGGTCAACTGCTACTGCACCGGCCGGCTGTTCTTCATCCATCACTGCCGGAGAAGAAGACTCAGTAACATTTATAACTTTTGCTGATTTGAATTTTCCTGTTGTCTATTGCTTCAAACCCTTTGTTGCTTAAAACTCTTCTGTAACAGCTGAACCCTCTCCTGTAACGCATATAAGCGTATCAAATCAGCTGTTACAGCGTTATTCACCTTTGTAATTGATATTTTGAGCAATGAAATCAACTTTTGAGCAAGTTTTCTTCACCATGGGATAAGTCTAATTACTGGGATGATGGATAAGGTAATTTTCTCAATTTTATGTGATTTAATTATTTTCTAATAATTATTTATAATTCTTTTATTATTAGAATTGCATAGTTTTGAATAGTAAAAACGGTTTTCTTTCAACAGTTGTGCTTTTGCTTGATGGATTATGCTTAGTTAATTAATTTTGATAGTCCATGCTTGTGATTTACCTCTGTTTGTTAGCATAACAAAACCAATTTTGGCAATTATTTGTGCTTCAATTAATTTAAAAAGAATTATCTGATTAATCACATAGGTTGTTAGATTTACCTGATTCCTGATTACTGGTCCTTTTAAAATTATTTAAAAATCATCCTTAGGTTATTTAGTCTTTTTCTTACTCCTGGAATTTTCTAGAATTAATTTAAATCATTATTTTCTAAAATCATTACCTTTACAAGTTCGAGTAACGAACTCTTTATTTACCACTATATAAAATCACATCACACTGCGTTGACAGTTTCTCTTGGATTGATAGGTTGAGAAGGGAGTTTCCTACTATTCTGTGTCTCCAGACGATTTAATCTACCGGCCAATGTGCTCATTTGAGTTTGTAGCTCTTTTACCGCGTTGTCCGTTGTCTGTTGATTTTTGTCCACCTTTGCCATCATATTTTTCAGCATGGCCATTATCTCCGACGATTCTGAATTTTGAGCTTGTTGTGGAGGTTGTGTTTTGTTGCGTCCCATTCTGGTGATTAAAAACCGGCCTTGAAGCAGCAGCTTGCTGATTCGCATAGCTGAAATTCGGGTGATCTCTCCAACCTGGATTATATGCATTGGAATAGGGATCATACCTTTGCCTCTGCTGGTTCGTAAAAATAGCACTCACCTGTTCGGCCTTATTCTCATAGGATGGAATGATCACGGCAGCCATCTGTTGCATCATTTTCTCCATTTGGCTTATTTTGTGCTCTAGCTGCGGTGCGGTGCTAATTTCGGCCACCCTCTTGACCGATGAATCACGGCTCCAAAATTGTTGGGAGTTGGCTGCCATGTCCTCAATTAGCTCTCTAGCTTGCGTTACAGTTTTGTTCGCCAGTGCACCACCACTTGCGGCATCAAGAAGATTTTTGTCGCTTTGTTCGAGCCCGTCGTAGAAGTACTGTACGATCAAAACATCGCTGAATTGATGATGTGGGCAGCTAGCAACTAGTCTTTTATATCGTTCCCAACTTTCATACAGTGTTTCACCTGGCATCTGTTTAATTCCGGAAATTTCTTTACGGATTCGAGAAGCCTTTGTTGCAGGGAAGTATCTCTCTAGAAAGAGCTTTTTCAAGCTATTCCAAGTTGTAACACTTCTAGGAGGTAAATAGAATAGCCAATCATTAGCCGTGTCCAACAGAGAAAATGGAAAAGCTCGAAGCATGGCTCCGTCAACGTCGGGTTCAGCCCCAACCATAGCCATCATGATGTTATTAAATTCCATCAGATGCTTATTTGGATCCTCATTCGTTATTCCGTGGAACTCAGGAAGCTCACGGATTAATCCCGGCTTAATCTCAAAAGTAGAAGTCGTCTGTATGCACCATTGTTGCGTATCTAGCTTATGAGACGCTAGATCTTTCAGTGTGCGGTTGGCGTTATCCATTGTTACTGGTTCTGCTTCTAGGTCCGAATCTGCAAACTCGCTTGCTGTACTCGGAGGAAGTGGCGTGTTGGCTGCCCGGACTAGTTCGCTCAGTGGAGTACCAGCTCGACGTCGTAAACGCATTCAAGTACCTGAAAACTTCAGCAAGAATTAGTAAACTAAAAATAAATAACAATCCGCTATGCCTCCCCGGCAGAACAGTTGCAACAGGTTCACAAGTTGGTTGAAGAACAGTTGTTTCGAGCTAATGAGAGGTATAAAGAGGCATCAGATAAGAAACGCAGAGTTGTGGATTTTGCAGTAGGAGATTTTGTGTGGGCAATATTGACAAAGGATCGTTTTCCAGTTGGCGAGTATAACAAACTGAAGGCGCGCAAGATTGGTCCCTTGGAAATTATCGCGAAGATTAATCCTAATGCCTACAAGTTAAAGCTTCCAAGTCACATCCGGACTTCTGATGTTTTTAATGTCAAACACTTGGTGCCGTATAATGGTGATAATTCTGATGATGACCAAGAAAATTCGAGGGCGAATTTCTCTCAACCCCGGGAGAATGATGCAGATGAGCAGGCTATAGCCTATATGGAAGCTAAAGACCCGAGTGTCGTAATTTAGCTCAAGAAGGGTCCAATTTGATTGGAAACGGGCCAACGATCGTGACATGAGAGGACTTCGTCGTCTCATGGTCTTTAGATTTTAGCGAAATTCCATCATTTAGGGCTTCAAACAGGCGTTTTTGCTATTTTAGGAAAGTTTTTGTTTTCTTAATAACTACTTCGTTAGGAATCCGTTTGGGTCGTTGTTTGCGGCAAATAGTTTTATTTTATGAGTACTTTCATTATTTTAGGTCGACCAAAATTTGCCAAAAATAACAAATTAGGGTTTGAGTCGGTTTAGGAGTTTTTTCATCCTTTCTTGACTAGCAAGTTAGGGTTTTTCCCCAAGTCTATAAAAGAGTTTGATAGGTGCATAAATCATATATTTTAAGTAGTTTTTCCTGACCCTTATTTGCTATATTTAAGTGAATTACTATGTTTTATCATTACTTTCGAAGTTTAGTTGTCTTTACAGGTTACAGTTCAGAAACCTGCAGAATGTAGCCGTATGAGAAGAATTACCGAAGATCCATTAAATCTCTGCTTAATTCAGGCCTTTCACCCTCCACAGTGTAGGAAATTGAATTACGAAGCCAACGGCGAAAGAACGAGGTCATTCTGATCTCGTATGAGGAAGTTATGGGCAAAGCCACATGGTGGCAAACTAGCTTGTTCCTGCTAGCGCCCAGGCGCTAAGTTGGCTGAACCGTAGGTGCTAAGTGGTTAGTTGGAGGTGCTAGAGTGGCTTGGTGGAGTAGTAGCTAGCTTGGGGAAGTCATATGGGATTAGGAAAGAATGGAGTTGCTATATCTTGTTGGGATGGAATAAGGAAACTTAGCACATTTCCTAATTCCACTAGCACTACAAAAAAAACGGGTTTAAGCGACTGGTCGTTTTAAGTCGCTTAAAGCCCCTTTTAAGTCGCTATAACCATTATAGCGACTAAAAGTGGCGCTCGCTACGTTGGTTGCCCAAAGCCATGTATCTCAAAGCCTTGAGCGACCATGCAATCGTTCTAGTAATAAACCAACTAACCTTAAGCGAGTAAGTTTCTCATTGCTTAACATTTAGAGCAACTAACATGGAGCAAGTAAAATGTTGATCGCTTAACATCTAGACTAAATATAGCAAGTAAAATATCAATCGCTTCAGATATACCAATCATTCTTAAGCAAGTAAACTACTTAGTTGCTAGAAATATGGAGCAACTCTTTTTGAAAGTGCTTGGTTTTTAAGCGATCAAATAATTTACTCGCTAAAAGTGATTTCCGATTTTAATTGGCTTGAAGTTGGTTGCTCAAGCTATTGAGGTACAAATTTTTTTACTCTCTAGAAGCAACTTGTGACTTAGGAGCTATTAAACTACCTAGTTGAAAGATACATGGAGCAACTTAACCTTAAGTTGCTTGGCAAAAATTTTAAACGATTAAATGATTTTGCTCGCTACAAGTGATTTCTGATTATGATTTGTCTTTGATTGCTTAAACTTTTGAGCTATCAAAAATTTTACTCAAATTAATTGCTTAAAATTTGAGCTTCTAAATTATTTTGGAATTCAGATTTTATTTGGCATATTTAATTTTTTAAACTATTAAATTTTGTGTTCATTAAAAACAAATTATAATTTAGATAATTCTAAAATTTAATTAAAAATTAATATCAAACAAATTATGAACAAAATTAAATTTTATTGTATCACCTAATTCAATTTATAACATTTCTTAAAAAAATTACACTTTTTACATAGAAAGAAAAAAAAAATACTACAAGTATATTATCGAGTACTGTCCCAAATGCCGTTACCACAGTTGGGGCCGAAGGGATCCAGAACAACAACGAGTGCAACATCTCAAATTCACCAACTTCCGACAATATATCATCTGTTGTATCCTCAACCATCTCTCCATCTGCAACCAAAAGGGATTTATCATACAACTTTACTTGTCAAAATCCCGAAAAACAAAAAATGTAACCTGCAAGTTGTACATTGGTATTATACCTGGTTCCCCGTTCACATAGGTATTATACCTGCATCCCTAGCAAATATTACCCCATGAAATGTATCCATTAGCCTGTATCTCTCTAGTAAAATAGATTCCACCCCCTGAGTAAATTAGATTCCTACATTTAAAGAAAATTTAGCTAGTGATTAAGTTTCAGTTTAATAGACCTTGAGTTAAGTAGGTGATGAGATACTGTAAGATGTACTTTGTTAAGGCTCCTCTACGCATTGTTGAGGACTCTCTAGGGCTTTCTAATGTTGACCACCACAACATTAAACTATGCAACACAAAGCTTTAATACACTAGTTAGGCTACTATTTCATGCCAAATGAAATGCGAACCGCAAGAATTTACTTCACAACAAGATGAAATCAAATTAAAAGCAAAATTAGGGATTAAAAGAAATAAAAACCAAGAAATACCAGGGAACCCAATTTCGCTAAACTCCTTGACAGGCTTGGGAACATCTTTTCCTTCAACTGTGATTTGTCTCTTAATCCTATACTCTTCAACTTCATCCTCAGTCATTGATGCTACAGAAGGTGATTCAACATTAAAATTTCTCTCTCCAAATGCCAAGTGGAAGTTGAAGTTGACCTTTAAGAAAAGGTTAAAAAGGCATAACCAGGTTGTCAGTGATAGCTAGTCAATTTGATACTATGCCAGCTCTGAACACATTCGTCCGCTAATATCGTACTCCCATAACCCAGATAAAACCTGTCTTTCAAGCTTTCTCTTTCTCCCGTTGATCCAATTGTTATGAAGGACTATGCAACCCCTCTTTTTACAGGCTGATATTTACGTTTGCTTCCTCCCACAACTCTTGATAAGCTCCATTCGGGAAGAGATCTCTATCCAGGAACTGAACTGTGAGATTCATTTCAGGTTCATGGCATCTGTCATCACCCAGGCGATTTTTCCCACCTTCTCCACATAACACGTCATAGAAGCTTGGCTGCTCTGGTAGTGCAGATGTTGATGCATGATTGACCACTCTCTCTAAGGCAGCAATTGTCTCAGCATCAGAGCGTGCAAAGTAGAAACCAGAGTTTAAGCGTCTAGGCATATTAATAGGGACTGTAATGCATATGGCACAATATCAGTAGAGAATCAAATTTAACATGCAACCTTAAAATGAAATGTTAATAGGATTATTATTGCTATTTAAGCTAGAAAAGCATGGTTTAGTAAGAACAAACACCTGCCAAGTTGAATTCATCTGACTGTGCTACTAAAACAGCAGGTCCATATGAGCGCAAATATGGCAATGGATTCTCAAACCAATAGACATCAACATCACTCAATAGTACACTATATCCCATCTTGAGTACCTTCAATACCAATCTGGACTTCACTTTGGTTACATTTTGAAAGCACTTTGTACCAAAGTGACACTTGTTGAAGCTAATATCAGTTGGAGCATGTGGGTCTTCAAAAACAGGCAAGCCCTTTTAAAAGAACTACGTAATTAGATCAGCGGCATTATTATTTGAAAATGAGAGAGCATAAAATGGAGAAATTTGATGCGCATCACCAATAGAAGCTGTTATGATAGTGAAGTCGATCGATATACCTGTGATATGGAGAACTGATAGATTTCACGATCAAGAGCACAGACCAAACAATTTGTAATCTTAAGACGCCTCAAACGGCAAACCCAACTTAGGAGCATGTCTCGGTAACTGCTTCCAGCAATTGCAAGAATAATTGTCTTATCTTTGTCTGCAGTAATTGGGAGGAGTGACTCTAAGGAGAAAGGCGGCAATAATGGTTTTGACAACTTAAATTGCTCTTTAAAAGAACAGTCCATGTTTCTGTCCAGTGATCTGCTAACTTCAACACAGTCCATACGCTTTTTCTCCCTTCTGGATCGCATGATTCTTCCCTTCAATGAATTCAAGGAACTCCGATCCCTATAAGGAAAAGCTACGTTTTCTTCTGTGTCAAAGAAAAGATAATCTAAATCAAACTTTTTTGGTGAACTCATTTCTACTTTCTCTTTTACTTGATGATGAATAACGACTATTCCCTTCATATCCACTACCACTACCACCAGCACCAAGCCCCGAATCACTGAAAACCCCCCAAAATAGAAAACTATTAGATATAATTACTAAAATTAAAAAGAACCCATAATTTGAAAAGGAACAAAGGGTTCTGAGGATGAGGAATTTTGTTACCTTTTACGGTCTCGGTATGAAGATGGGTCAGTTGACCTACTATCGTAACGACTCATCCCTTTCTCCTTCTTCTTCTTTGTTTGTGTTTTTTGTTAGAGCTGTGAGCAAGTGAGAAGAAGAAGAGAAGATTTTTACAGTAAAGAGGAAATTTTGGTAAAAATGGAGGGAGGTTTTAGTAAAACGCTGGGTTTTGTTGATTCTTCTTGATTTTGTGCAGAGAAGAAAGCTACAAGTAATTATATTGTGTACCGAACACTGATTCTACAAATTAAGACAGAGTAATAATAGAATACATTATTAACTGCTTACTCATTTAGAGGAGAAAAGAAGAAACTTATTCAGAAATGAGAAGCGAGATTCAGTGAGTGAGGCAGAGAGATCAGGAAGGAGGCGTTGGAAATGAGAAGCGATGAAATAACTTAGGGTTTGGGTGTTTATATATAAGGGTATTAAACGTAAATAATAGGAACTTCATGGTCAATGAGTAAAATAAATAGGGTTAGATTCATCTGACGGTTCAAGATTAAAATTTTACGCTGATCGAATGGTCCTAAGTTTTTCATCTTCTACTCATATGGATCGTCAATCTGACGGTTCAAAATTCACATCTTATGCTCATACGGATCACGAATCTGACGGACCAAATTTAAAATCTTTTTTATATAAGGGCCACAACCAGAAAGCCCAATAAAACGTACGTCTCTCAATATATACAGTTCCAAGTTTTCAACGACCAAAAGAACATGAAAGGTTATTATTAACTTCGTAAAAATAACCATCATATAGGAGCGAACATAGACTTATGTCAATCTCACATATAAATTATTAAGTAAACACAAATTAAGAAAAAAATTGTGCATTCAACTAAAATTGAGTTCAAACTCACTAATTAATCTTCGATCTATTTTGAATTTAGTAAATTTGTTCTTATTAAAAAGGACATTATCATCAAACCTACATACGACAAATCCAAAAAATATTTATGGAAAAGAATTATGTAAGTATATCCAATTAGATTGAATGATCTTTAGAGTCAGATTGATTTGTACATACAAGAATAAACTCATGTGAATTTCCAAGGATGTCGAATTAGGTCGAATTTATGGATGACATTAGATTACTCCATTTATCCCAAATTCAATCGATTTCTCCAGTTTATCGGGAAAATGAGAGATATAAATAGGGTTAGGGTACCGGTGAAGATTCCGACTTAGGGTAAGAGGTTATTATCTGAAGATAATATGACAAACATCGGGTAAGAGGTTTATCTAATTATCCATCATCATAAAAGATTATAGATCGATCCTAGTCAATTTTATCGGTTACCTATTAATCTTATCAAATACCGCTCGACCTCACTATATTTATCATAAATTTCATGTGTTTATATGGTTACATATCAATTCATCAATCTTATCTAATATCGGTTGACCTTGATCATTTTCTCTCAATTTCAAATTATTTTTGATTTATTATCTAAAAAATTCAATTTAATTAAATCTAAATTTATTTAATTTCATCAAAATTACTAGATCATACTCAATATCATTAGATTGTAGTTAGTACGAATAATTATTGATGGTTTGCACAACAAATTCAATCTCAATCAAACTTACTCATTTTGTTATCGATCTAACAAATCTAAAGATATGAAACTATGATTTGATCAATCTCACTAAAATTCACTCAATTTTTTATCGAACTGACTTGACTACACTCTATTTTGATCGATCTTACTTAAATTATATCAAATTTTCATCAATTTTTAATAAATTTCACTTCGATTTATTGAATTTTATTCAATCTCAATCAAACTTATTCATTTTTTTATCGATCTAACAAATATAACGATATGAAACTATGATTTCATCAACCTCACTAAAATTTACTCAAATTTTTATCGAACCGACTTGACTACACTCAACTTTGATCGATCTTACTCAAATTATATCAATTTTTCATCATTTTCACTTTGATTTATTGAATTTTATTCAATCTCAATCAAACTTATT
>JAJJMC010034241.1:0-10587 GCA_023531435.1 Papaver californicum | reverse complement strand
GTTAAAAATGGTTGCTTTAAACGGAGCTATAGGTTAGCCCATCGAACCGGCCCCGCTAGGCATATAAGTCTATATTGATAGGCGTCAAGAGTTATATATAAGATATAATAGTCTAGTAGAACTTACCTGTGGACTTGGACTATGAGGATGAATGCGTGTGCCACTCATACCCAAGCCCATGGGGTCTTGACATTAGTTGTATTGTTTTTGAGGGATTATTAAAGTACTTGTAAAATAACTTGTCTATTTGTTTAGATATTAAATAGATTATATTACTGAATGTCTTTTCTTTGCATATTATCTGTTTAGATGGCATCCCTCACTAAGAACTCACTCCGCTCCGCACTTGAGAAGTGCAAACTCAATGGTGCTAATTTCAACGACTGGTCTCGTAATTTGAGAATCGTTCTCAAACATGAGAAACTGGAATACGTTCTTAGCACCAAGCTCCCATCCAAACCTGAAGAGGACTCTGACGATAAGGAGATCACTGCTCACCAGCTTCATGAGGATGATGCGCTGGAAGTCCAATGTCTTATGTTGGCCAACATGGAACTGAACCTTCAGATTCAGTTCGAGCATGTCTCGGCCTATCAGATGTATAAGAAACTGGAAACCTTGTTCCAGAAGCATGCCAGGAATGAGAGGTACGACGTTGTCTGTACCTTGATCGACACCAAGCTTTCCAATGGACAACCAGCAAGTCCACATGTCTCAAACAGATAGGTCTGATTGAGAGACTCAAGTCACTAGGAACATATATTCCTAAGGACTTGGCTGTGGATATCATCCTCAAATCCCTTCCTGACCAGTTCAACAACTTTGTTATGAACTTCAACATGCACGACTTTGATAAGACGTTATCCCAGTTGCATGGAATGATAACAAATGCTGAAACAAGTCTCAAGAAGGGAAAGAACCCTACTTATTCTGTTCTGATGGTTCAGAACAAGAAACAGTTCAAGAAGAAGAAGAAGGCAGTAGGGAAGCCAAAGGCAAAGACTGGAGTGTCGACCCCAGCCCTAGCCAAGGCAACTCCTTCTTCGAAAAAGGGTCCCAAGGGTACTGACAAGTGCCATTATTGCCAGGCACCGGGTCATTGGAAGCGAAACTGCAAAAAGTATCTCACCGACAAGAAGAGTGGGACTCTTCCTGCAGGTATTTATGTTATTGAAGCTTTTACTACTTCAAATAATTCCGCTTGGGTACTTGACTCAGGGTGTGGTACTCATATTTGTCGAAATATGCAGGTACTTCAGGAACATAGAAGACTCGGAAAAGGAGAAGTAGACCTGCGAGTAGGCAATAGAGCAAAGGTTGCTGCTTTAGCTATTGGCAGGGTAGATTTGAAGCTACCATTTGGGATGGTTTTTACTTTGAATAATGTTCATTGTATACCTACTTTGAGCAAAAACATTATTTCCATTTCAGCTTTAGACATTGATGGTTTTGAGATTTCGATTAAAAACAATTGTTATTCTGTTTATCGAGATAATGTTTTATATTGCACTGCTTCAAATCAAAGTGGTCTTTACATTTTAAATGAAGACCATGAGATTCTTAACATAAACTTGAAAAGCAACAAGCCTAATGACTTGAATCCTACTTACCTGTGGCATTGCAGGCTTGGTCACATAAGTGAGAAACGCATCAAGAAACTTCACTCTAGTGGAATTATTGAGCCATTTGATTATGAATCATATGACAAATGTGAATCTTGCCTATTAGGAAAGATGACCAAGTCACCCTTCATTGGAACCAGTGAAAGGGCAAGTGATCTATTGGAGATCATACATACTGATGTATGTGGACCAATGAGCACTCCTGCAAGAGGAGGTTTTTCTTACTTCATAACCTTCACAGATGATTACAGCCGTTATGGGTATGTATATCTGATGAAGCACAAACACGAATCCTTTGAAAAGTTCAAGGAATTCCAAAATGAAGTACAAAATCAACTCGGCAAAAATATTAAGACTCTTCGATCAGATCGGGGAGGCGAATATTTGAGCAACGAGTTTGGGTCTCATCTAAGAGATTGTGGGATTATCTCACAACTCACTCCAGCAGGAACGCCTCAGCATAATGGTGTATCCGAAAGGAGAAATCGCACCTTATTAGATATGGTGCGATCCATGATGAGTCGAACCACCTTACCAGTCAGCTTTTGGGGATACGCGTTGCAGAATGCTACGCTCACACTTAATAATAGTCCAACTAAATCAGCTGAGAAAACCCCATATGAGATGTGGTATGGGAGACGTGCCAAGATAAGCTTTCTCAGAATTTGGGGCTGCACTGTCTACGTCAAGAAGTTGAACGTAGACAAGCTAGACCCAAAGGCTGATTTATGTTACTTCATTGGTTATCCAAAGGAAACCAAAGGGTATTATTTCTACCTAAAGCCTGAAAATAAGATTTTCGTGGCTAGAACGGGACACTTTCTGGAGAAGGACTTCTTATCCAATAAAGTGGGAAACGATAAAGTACAGCTTGAAGAAGTTCAAGCAAGTGATGAAGTTGAGTTAACTAACTCAACCGGAGCACTACAAGAAGTAGATCCACCGTTCACGGTGGACACTCTACTGGACCCTAGATCCACGGTGGAGGAACCTTCTGAAGAAGTACGAACCCTTAGGCGATCGATAGGACTCGTCAAGCTCCTAGATGGTATGGGGAATCCTTCTTGATAGATGATGACGAGCCAGCTACCTATACAGCTGCCATGAAAGGACCAGACAGCGAGAAATGGCATGAAGCCATGAAATCCGAAATAGATTCAATGTACCAGAACGACGTCTGGACACTGATTCACTTACCCGAGGGTGCCAGACCCATCGAGTGTAAGTGTGTCTTTAAGGAGAAGCTGGATAAAGATGGAAACGTCCATGTTTATAAAGCAAGGCTAGTGGCGAAAGGTTTCAGACAAGTTCATGGGATTGACTATGATGAAACCTATTCACCAGTTGCGATGTTCAAATCTATTCGGATCATCCTAGCCATCGCATCATTAGATGACTATGAAATCTGGCAGATGGACGTAAAGACTGCTTTCCTAAACGGAAATCTTGAAGAGGATGTGTATATGACACAACCTCCAAGCTTTACGAGTCCGAAATGACCTAAGATGGTATGCAAGCTTCAAAAGTCCATCTATGGACTGAAGCAAGCATCTCGTAGTTAGAACCTCCGCTTCGATAAATCAATTAAGGAATTTGGCTTTATCAAAAGCGAAGAGGAACCTTGTGTCTACAAGAAGGTGAGTGGGAGAAACATTGCATTTATAGTCTTGTATGTCGATGACATACTAATCATTGGAAACCACATACCGTTGCTTGAATCTGTCAAGGCATGGCTATGTAAGTATTTCTCAATGAAAGACTTAGGAGAGGCACAATTCATCCTCGGAATTAAGATATATCGAGATCGAGCCAATAAGCCGATTGGCCTAAGCCAGAATACTTATATAGATAAGGTTCTGCAAAGATTCGATATGACTAATTCCAAGAAGGGCTTATTGCCCATGGCAACTGGCGCTATTCTCAGCAAAAGTCAGTGCCCCACTACTGATGATGAGAAAGAAAAGATGTTAAGAGTCCCTTATGCTTCAGCCATAGGCTCTATCATGTATGCCATGTTATGCACACGCCCATACGTATCGTACGCTCTGAGTGTGACTAGCCGATACCAAGCAAATCCAGGTGAGAACCACTGGACTGCTGTGAAATCTATCCTAAAGTACTTGAGAAGGACTAAGGATATGTTTCTGGTATACGGCGGGGATGAAGAGTTAAGAGTGAATGGATTCACCGACTCCAGTTTCCAAACCGACAGAGACGACTTCCGTTCTCAGTCAGGGTTTGTATTCTGTCTAAATGGTGGAGCAATATCTTGGAAAAGCTCCAAGCAAAGCACTGTTGCTGATTCTACCACAGAGGCTGAGTACATTGCAGCGTCCGAAGCCGCTAAAGAAGCTTGCTGGATTAAGAAGTTTGTGACTGAGCTCAGGGTAGTTCCTAGCATTGAGGGACCAGTAGAGTTGCTATGTGACAACACTGGTGCCATAGCTCAAGCTAAGGAACCCAGAGCTCACCATAAGTCCAAACATGTACTCAGACGGTATCACCTCATACGAGAGATGTACGAGAGAGGTGATGTCAAGGTGTGCAAGGTTGATACAGAAAACAATGCAGCAGATCCACTTACTAAACCTTTACCTCAGACGAAACACGAGTTCCATACCTCCGCCAAAGGACTTAGATGTATGTCTGATTGGTCTTAGTCTTAGTGGGAGCTAGTTCAGTATTTATTATCTGTTTTTATGACTGATGTATTGAATAATTTTATTATTAATTCAGTCCTTGTTTATTAATTGCCTTAGCATTTATATAAGTTGTTGGTGTTTTGTATGACAAAAACCAAACCAGTTCCCAACGTAATCATAATTTCTTGAGAGGAACCAATGGTTTGTCAAGAAACCCTCTTTCAAGACGAGAGCTGTGTTGATTACATTGTCCCTAGTTTCGTGCCCCAGAGATATGGGAACGGGCACGAGTTAACTAGTGTGCAATGATTTGTTGAGACCTCGTTTCTTGGGTCGAAATGGATTGTCCGAATCATTGCATGGGATCATTGTCATGGAACTGTCCCGACGTGGTACTGGACAGTGACCGTTGTGAAATAAAAAAAGAAAGGTAACCTTGTGTCCTTCTTTTCACACGAACCATACGATAGCGATTCTTGAGCTTACAGGCATATCATTTTCATGCTATGCGAGTAGAGTACTCGGCTGTGACAGGACCCATCCGTAACTGGTGGCTATTGCGCATGCAGGGTATCTTACAAACGTAGTAGTGGAATGATCGTTGATGCATTGGTAAGGACTTTGTCCAACCTGGTATATAGGGAAGGTTTCAGGACTCTCGGAGAGTAGACTGATTTGTGATCACCCGTTACTGAACGGACATCAGACTATCTTGTAGACCGAGAAAACTATGTCATAGGAGTTGGCGACACGCTTTCTTGCTTTAGCCTATGACGAAACCGTGGTCTAAGGGAATTGAGTGACTGGGTGTAATTGGACACCTAACTCACTGGTAATTGTCCAAGGGCAAGTGGGAGTGTTGGAATTTGAGATTCCTAGCTTAGTGCCCATGGACTATTACATCTATCAATAGGTAGGGTTCAATGTATTCAATAGTTAATAATCGATTAACTATCTGGTCATATGCTCGTAGGTAATGCCAGGGGTCATCGAAAGGCTGGCTGGGTTTTCTCGTTGATTTTCGGGATTCAACTATATGGTCTTATGAGTTGATTCCCGAGGCTGCTGTTACCCGAGCCTATGAGGTCACACACATACAAGAAATTACAAATTGTTCGAGTATTGACTCGGATTAATCAAGGGGATAAAGAAAGTTATAGAGTGAAACTCAATTGAATTGAATTGTCAATTCAATTGAACCAAAATTGAATTAAATCAATTCAATTGGGAATTTGGGAATTGAGATTGAGTCATGGGTTCAATGGTTGAACCATGACTCATCAACTTCCAATTTGACACTCCCTATATAAAGATAGGGTTGAGCCAAATTAGACATACATGAGTCATGGGTTCAATGGTTGAACCATGACTCATTAACTTCCAATTTGACTCTCCATATATAAAGATAGGGTTGAGCCAAATTAAATATACATGAGTCATTTGCAAGAAAAACAAAAGAGAGAGCAAAACCCTAGCTAGAGAGAAAATTAGTTTCTCTCCTCCCCTCCCTTTTGCCGAGTTTTTCCCCTTGGGAATTCTTGGAGTTTTTCTCCCTTTTCTCATCCCAAATCACCATATATTCTAGCCTAAACCCCTTAACAAAACTTGTGAAGCCTTGGTGTGGACTAAATCATAGTTCATCACCTTTGTACAACAAGAAAGGTGTCAGAATTGCTTGGAGGTAGGCTTAAACACACAATAGCTGTGTTTCATAAGCAATTCAATTGCTTCCGCTGAGGTATTCTCATAAACCTTTTTAATTCATGTAAAATATAAATTGTTTATATGTTTACATATTTTTATATGTTTTAATTCATGAAAAACACATGTAGTGTAAAGATCGTGATGTTTATATTGTTTTTATATATAAAATATTTTTATTAGACAAACAATATGAATATTGGGTTCCAACACCTCTATCCCTCCGTATCCTCTTACTAATTACTTATGATTTTCCAACTTTAATCCGCAACATCGGGATTTTATTTCTACGGTCATCTACTGATGTACCGCGTAATTTTACATAAGCCATGAAAATTTATGTACAGAGTGATCCCATGGTTAAAGAAGTTGTGGCTATCGAATCCAATGATACATGGACTAAGACTTTTCTTCCTCCCAGTAAGTCCGTTATTGGTTGTAAATAGGTACGTAAATTTAATTTCGTGATGATGGCACCATTGAATGTTACAAAGCACACCTTGTTGCAAAAGAGTACATATAAATGGAAGGTATCGACTACCATGATACTTTTGCTCCAGTTACGAAGTTAGTTACCGTTTTTGTTTTATTGTCACTAGTTGTTATCCAAAATTAGTCTCTTCACCAATAGGATGTAAATAACACATTCTTACAAGGTGATCTCGATGAAGATATTTACATGCAACTTCCTCCTGGTTTAAAATAAAAGAAGATACTCGTGTTTGTAAATTGAACAAATCATTTTATGGTCTTAAGCAAGCTTCACGTCAATGGTTTTCCGAATATTCCAGTGCTCTTCTAGATGAAGGTTTTAAGCAATCAAATACTGATTATTCCCTCTTCCCTTCTCATTCAGATAACATATCTGTTTATGTTCTAGTCTATGTTCATGACATTTTTTTTCACTTGAAATAATGATTTCGCTATATAATTTTTGTGATTTAGATTTGAGTCTCGATTTTCTCTTAAAAATCTTGGTCGATTACAATTCTTCCTTGGTATAAAAGTTTTTCGATCTCTTGAAGGAATTTTTCTTTGTCAACGTAAATATATATTTTAGTTGATTTAGGACTCTCAGGTGCTAAAGTATCTCCATCCCCAATGGAACAACATCTCAAACTTCTTCCTTCCACAAGAGATCCTTTATCTAACCCTAGTGTTTATCGACGTCTTATTGGTCGACTTCTTTATCTGAAAGTCACTAGACCTGATATTACTTATTTAGTAAATTACTTAAGACAATTTATGCAACAACCTCGCTCACTCACATAGACGTTGCTCATAAAATCATTCGATATCTCAAAGGCACCATCAATTATGGTATTTTCTTGTCTGCTTCTAGTTCTTTATCGCTTTCTAGTTATACCGACTCGTATTGGGAAGGTTGTTCCACTACTCGTAGATCCACTACTGGTAATTTTACTATGCTTGGAGCAAGCCCTCTTTCATGGAAATCCAAGAAACAACCTATAGTTTCCTTCTCTTCTGCTGAGGCTGAATATCGATCTCTCACCAAGCTTACTTTTGAATTGCAATGGTTGTACTATTTGTTTACTGACCTTCGGATTCCAATTCCAAAGCCTATTTCGGTCTATTGTGACAACCAAGCTGCAATTTATATATCTGAAAATACGGTTTTTCGTGAAAGAATAAAACATATCGAAATAGGTTGTTACTTTGTTCGTGAAAAGCTACTAGCAGGTCTTATTAAACCAACTCACATTACATCTATTACTCAGCTTGACGATCTGTTCACGAAGCCTCTAGGGGTTGATCAATTTAAGTGTCTTGTTAGCAAGTTGGGTGTTAGGCCGTATCTCCCTTCCGCTACAACTTGAGGGGTATTAGACGTACAATATGTACATAAGTCTCGCCTTTCCATTCCAAGTCAAATACAATTAGGAACTTTAGATAACAGAAGCTACATCGACTGCGTCAACAACTGATTCGGCAATATCCGCAACTACTTTGATAAGAATTGACGAGTTCAACTAAGTAGTCAAGTCTGTTCCAATGTATCTTAAGTTTTAGACTTATTGTTTCCTTATAACTCCTTGTTTGTTTACTAACAGTTAGGATTAGGATTGACTGATGTAACTTATTTCATCTTGTATTTGTATCAATAAATAGTAAATAAAAGTTTACTAGTCGACATAATTGTCAGACTAACAAAACACCATATTCTAGTTTTAAAGTATGAGCCAACGTGAAACTCATTATCATATCTATCACGGACATCAAAAATAATACTACCTTCGTTTTGGAAAAGTGTTACTATCACTTTTTCATTTTAACCTAAAAATAGACCAAACTGAAAAAAGTGATAGTAACTCTTTTTCCAGAAACAGAGGGAGTATTTGGTACGTAAGGCTATAGTGAATCGATAGCCAAAAAAATATCTATATTTTTATATCATAGTGGATGGTCTTAAAATAAGAACAACTACATCGTATGGCTTTTTTCTTACTTGTGTAATCAATCGAACTTAGAATGTACTACGAACAAAGAGAATAAACAGAGAAAGGATTCCGAGGCTAGCTCAACGTGATTGCCGGAAAAAGATATTTTCAATATATAAAGAAAAATGAATAGATCAAAATTTCCCTTACCAAAGATCTCCAAGACTCAATTTGACAGTGGTTCTAACCATTGGGAAACCAAAACAGTGAATGAAGACCATGAAACATTAAGAAGACCCAAGACCGGCAAGGATTGTCAAAAAGGTAGAATATGGATACCAATTACGTCGGTGTTCAAGTTATTTATATAGGTCAGCGCATATGCTATCAAATTTTGCGCATAGGTTGTCTGACCACACATAGGCATAACTAGGAGTGTAAGTAAGTGCGGAAGCACCCATTTGTAAACCGACTAAGTTGTTATGTAACACTGGTTCAATAAGGTGTTTTTTCAATTTTGTTCAATAAAAATTCTTTTTTCTCTCTCTCCTCTCTCACCAACCCTTTTAGTTCTTGTTCAAGACTAGATCCGAGCAAGGATCTTCTCCTTTTCGTTCATACCTTTTGTTGTTCTTTCATATTTTTAAGTTTTCTTTTTAGTTTTTAGGTTTTTCTCTTTTAGCTTCTATAACTTTTTGGTTTTATAGATCTATTTGTGTTGCAATTGGAGACCATAAATTCAGAGGTAGACTTTGGTGATTTAAGGTGGCGGAGCAGATAAAGAATCTACGTTGTGGTGGTGAAGGAATAACTTCTGGCTATATATGGAAGTTGCAATGGAGGGTAGTATGCGGTAGCAGTATTGAGGGTCGTATCAAGGAGGAGTTTCTAGTCGTATGTGGCAGCACCAACAAGGGTCGTTTGGGGTTTCAATGAGGAGTTTCTGGTTGTATGTTGAAGCACCAACAAGGGTCGTACGGGGTATAATGATGGAGTTTCTGGTTGCAAGAGGTGGAGACCGTTTTCAAGGAGCAATATAAAGTTGAGTTCTGTGGAGTATGGAGCTGATGGTGATGGTTTTGGTAGTAGCAGTGGTGATCATAATAGAAGGGATGATTATGCAGTGATGACGACAGTAACCTCCACGATGGAGGCAACATTTTAGATGAAATGGCTTTTCATTTGATTCTCAAACTTCAAATTAGGTTATTGTTTGGGTTGGGCTTTTTTATATGGGTGTCTCTGTGGCATTAGTTCCCTAATCTGGGCTTTGGTTTTTTTGGTCTCTTACTGCAACTCTTCTTTGTTTTTTGTTGTCGTTTTCTTTGGTCACTTCTTGTGCTCCAATATGTTGTACTCCCACTTCTTTTTTAATCAAATTATTTAATTTATCGATCAAGATATAAATAATTAAGGTGTTTGTTCACTGTCTTCATGGTGTAACACTGGTCGAACCTTAATAGATTGCAAGTCTTTTCTTTCTACTATGTTTTTATTTATGTTTATCTTTTTGCTTAATTAGCTTTATAGTAATTTTTGGATGTAGGTTATCTATTCATTTAGCAACTACAACTCGTATATGAGTCGTCAATTATAGAAGGCTAATACAGGGGCTTTAAATCCTGGAGGGGCTCCAATAATAAGACGAAATAGAGATATTTTGAAGTAAAACTCAAAAACCTCTTATCCATAATATTTTTACAATACCCAAACCACCCTTGATTGTAATCTTAATTACATTAATTAGTTAAGATTAAATTAAGCTAATCATGATTAATTAAATATAATTTTGTATTTAAAAAACTGAATTCAATTTTTTTTTTTTTTTTGAATTTGTGTTTTGTGGGAAGAAAAACTAGATGAAATTTAAGAAAATTTTGAAGTTTTTTTTAAAACCCTAGATTTTGATTCAATCAACCATAGTAGCATTGAGTATACCTCTAGCTTAAACTCTTGATCTTTTTATGACTCAAATTTGATAAAATCACGATTTAAAAGACAGATTTTTTGTTATTCAGAAAACTTACGGTTGGGTTTCATGTCGAACCCAACCGTAACACCAAGAACACCCCAGATTTACGGTTGGGTTTTCAACCAAACCCAACCGTAACTAATTCTTTCTTCATATTACGGTTGGGTTATTAAACAAACCCAACCGTAACTTCAAATGTAGGAGATGAAGATTCAATTAAGATTTACGGTTAGGTTTTCAACCAAACCCAA
>JAJJMC010034234.1:0-12611 GCA_023531435.1 Papaver californicum | reverse complement strand
AAAAAAAATAATGCAAAGAAGATATGTACAAAGTGCGAAGTACAATAACATACTTAAGGCTTGAAGCAGGCTCCCATGAGTCCCAGTCTGAACCCCATCCCTTCCACTTCACCTAAATTATATGAAAAAAAATTAGAAATCAGTAAGAGTTTTCTAAAGAGAGGCAGGTGACCAAGGTATTAGAAATACCAAAAGCAATACCTTAAAGTGTAATGCAGCAGGCCCTTCCTTTGTGTCCGGATTAATATCATAAGTTATCGCAATAATCTTCTCAACTTCATATTCACCATTCTCATCAGGTGGACGCTGTTGCGCCTCTTCATCAGTTTCTTGTATCTCAGGGTTGTCAGTGACTTTTGTTTTGGAATAGTTGGTTCCCAACAGTGAGAATCTATCACAAAGCTTTCTCCATTCAAGAAGTAATTGAAAAAAATCTTCAGCCTTCATCTTTCTCACCTGAAATCGATTGGCAGTTAAATGTTTGCAAGCATGTATTCTGGAACTGAGAAAAGATAAGGAATTCATAGGATAAAAATATTACACCTCTGTTTCAGGGTGGTTGTAGCCTAGGCTTTCGCATGCATCTGCATTACAATCTACCGCCCATCTCTGAAACAAGATACTTAAATTTCAGTGTGAAATAAACAACCTACTTAAATTTCAGACTATGCCACAAGTGCTGAAATCATTTCTGATTTATATCACGAGTCCATCTAACTACCAAAAGTATTATTCTTACTTACCGTAACAAGATTGACATCGGATGCAGCTGCACCCATGCATAGGCCAGTGGACATCCCGCCACAGCCAGCATACATATCAAGAAGTGTCATAACTGAATCCTCAGATTCACATGTTAAGGCAGACTTCTTTTCCTCAAACACTCGCGAACTACCTTCACTAGATATTGTAGATGACGAAGAGCCAGCACCTTGTTCATTTTCTGCAAAAGAGCAATGTTATTAATTGAACATACTCTTCCATGGCTGGGGAAAATTGAAGGCAAGTACTGTATTCTCAATTCATAAAGTTTATTACCTATGCACAAGCTTTCAAATGTACAATACTTCTCTGAGTATTTCATGTCACAAAAAAAATCACATTCAAGGACCTGAGAGCAAACCAACAGAAGAAAATTATTCTTTCAATAAACTAACCTGCAAACTGAAATCAGATGGATAAAAATCACGAAAAACAACAGAAGGACCCATACGTCAGTGGATGCTTGAACAACTGAAACTTTGGACACGATACAGTCCAGTGGATTGTCATCTCTAGAGTCCGAAGAGAATACACGTTTAGGTTCAACTTTATCAGAATGGACTTGAATAACCTGAAAACATCCAAAATTTTACAAAATTATTAACCACAGATGCATGACCTAATCAAAAGAAATATGAGTGTTCCTAACAGAACTAACCGTGTCAATTGCTCTGAAGAACCACTTTACAGCAATGTATGGCTTTTTCTTAACGGTTTCAAAGAACTCTATTATTCTGCCAATATAATCAAGCTGACCATCTTCCGCCTGAAATTAAGAAGCAGTACAGATAAGACTACAATTTAGACATACTGATATAAAACTTAGGAACAACAAATATGAATACAGTAGGAACAACAACTGCTTAACAATAGAGAATTCAAATAGAGAAATCTTGAAGTAAAATTGAAACAAATACATTCAATCATCAACTTTACTTGAACTCCTTAATGAAACCAACAAAATACACAAAGTATGAATTCAGCCATGATACGAACAAAAGTCAATAGAACAATCAATCACCTATATAATCTAATTTTCATTCTTCTGCCTAAAATAGATCAGTAATATAACATTCTTTTAAAAAGTAAACTCATACATACACCATCAGACCCCTCAATAAATCATGCTTCTATCAAATATAACATGAATAAATCAAACAACAGAATAAACAAAACATGAAAAGATCAATAGAACATCAACCAAAAAGTATTGATCATTAATTCACCTTGATCAAACAGCAATCATTTAGATTAAATGTTACACCATCAACCTCAGCACTAGTGAAGTGCCTTCTCGCATGCAAGTAATCTGCACCACCTTCCCTCGCCTGCAATTACACATAAAAACAGTCAAAACATGTAAAAATGCACAAAATCAAAACTACAAAATCAACAAACTAAAGAATCAGAGTAATTACCTTTGAAGGATCATAACGATCCGGCCATCGTTGCCTAGCTTCTTCAATAGGAACAGGCTCGCCAGTTAACCGGCACTCAGAATTCGCATTCCCTTTTTTCGAGTTTGTAATCTTCCTCTTGATTTTCTCAAGAGGAAAGGAAGCATCGGCATAGCCATTCTCAGCACTCTCATTTTCATCCTCATCTACTGCCTCCTCAGGGTTTGAAATATCGAGATCTGAAACATGTTCATCTTCCTCTTCTTCTTCATTTAAAAACTTCTTTTTACCTTTCCTAACAATACTCTTCGTGTTCTTTAATGTAACTACACAACTCTTCTTCGGCTTCTTAACTACAGATGTAGCCTCAGTATCAACAACTTTACATTTGCCTTTATTTGTTGTTGTTGTTTTGATCTCTCGCAAATCAGATTCAACAGCCTTTCCTTTGCCTTCACTTTTCTCAGTAGTAGATTTACTTGCCTTGATATCTAGATTAATCGAATCACCACTAGGTTCAGCTTTTTCATCTTTAATTTTCGGCTTTTTTGGTTCTGGTGGTGTTGTTTCTTTCGGTTTTATACCACGTTTCCGACTAGCTGCTGTAATCGCCATCTGAAACTGGAGATTTTAGTGTGAATAGAGTTTTCAGAGAAAGGTTTAGTATAAGAAAATGGAGGTTCAGAGTAAGAAAAATGGAGGTTCAGAGGGTGAGAAAGTGAAAGGGATTTTTCTGATTTTAAAGAGGAGTGAGAGAAATTTTAGGGATTTTATGAGAAAAGGGGGGAATTATTTTTGGGAGATATTTTAGTGGGCGGGAAAAAATGAAATTCAAAATTACGATTTTTTTCCCTTTTTTTGGTAATTAAGTTTTGACGCGAAAATGACGTGGCATTAGATTATTGGTTGATGGTACAATCCAACGGTAGATGTTTTATGTATGTGGCTTAAGGAAAGTAAAATGGGTTACATGTTATCGCGCCTTTTGATATACCGTTCATCCTCCCTGGACAGAAATGGGGTATGTTACTGGGTGCGACATTACAGGATTAGGTGGTGTAAGTGGGCATGGCCTTGCGGCAGTGACGGTTATTTCTCAACTGAATTGATGTTGAATGAGGATGACTTGCCACAGTTATTCAGTGAATGATTGACCTCCAGAGCCAGAGGTCTACTTGACTTGACCATTAACAAAATGATGGGGGAAAGAGTATTATACACTGAAATTGAACTGAATGTGTTTTCCAACTGCACTTGGAAACGGTGTATCTAAAATGGATTTTATATTTAGCAGAATACAAAAATAATAATCGGGTTCAGATTCCACGAATACGATTACTGATCATCCTTAAGTTTTTATCTTCTTCACTTTTCTTCCATCTCTTCGCGCATTTGACTTTTGAACCACTGGATCAACTTCTACTTGTCTTGAACCGTCTGTTGTGTTATCCTTGGTCGTGTTGCCGTGGTGAATTGTGGCCAACTTTTCCTCTTCAACTGATTTCTTCTGTGCTAATTCACTACTCTCATCGCTTCCTTTCTTCCTTTTTCTTCCCTCTAGTTTCCCGCTCTGGGTTGAATCCAAGTTTTTCTCCACATTATTATTTGTGCTCTTTTTGGGGACACTGGCCTTCCCTTTCTTAGATTTCTTCTGTGCTGCTTTACTGTATTTGTATAATTATACTTAGTGTCTAGAAAGATATTTGAGGGTAACCAGGGAAAGAAAAAAATGAACCTCAATGTTTTTTGAAAGCGAATGTTTCATGCCAGCAACTCTCGTCCACATACACATCTTATTTCAGGTTTACTATCAAAATAGATAATGTGCATTGTACTTGATTTGAACTTAAAACACGACGAAACTAAAACCAAGGGTTGCAGATTAGGATATACCTTTTCATGACCACACTTCTGGAGAGGCTTCTTTTAATGATATCAGTATAATATTGAGTAAAAGGAGTCTGCTTGCTGTCCACTTTGATCTGCACAAAAACCACCCAAGACATCGAGTAAGCATTTGAGAGCACATTGTTGATTTACAGAAGAAAAGAAAAACGAAAGAAAGAAACCCAACCTCTTGAAAATATGAGTCAACAGATGCCTTATCTTTTGGTGAAAAGGCAACTTCTTCTCTTTTCTTGTTCACAAACTCAACATTCTGCTCAACCTGCATTACCATAAATTTATCCAGTGAGGCTAAACCCTTGAAAGTTAAATTAGTATTGAAAACTGAGGCAATTGGTTTTTTTCTTTCTTTGAAAAAATATTGACTAATGCTTCAACTGGGGAGATAGATTTACCATATCTATTAGACGTTTCACGGAACGTCGAAGACTTTCAACAGTAATTTTCTCATTGAACTTTCTCAGACGAATTAGGGGAATAGCTGCCAGCTCAGGAAATGATATATGGTAGCTCCACTGAGCAAAGTGAGCTGAAAGCAGCTCAATTGCAGATAAGACACACTCTTCTTGGAAGAGACGTGATTTCAGCCACTGCTTTGGGACCTACATCAAAACTGAATCTTATCAGCCTACCATAATTTCAACAAACATCATTGAAAAATCAAACTCTTAAATCATATAACCTTTAGAGCAAATGACATGTCGAAGGGTTTTGCAGATTTTGCATCTGGCTTGCCAGCTCCAATGTACTCCAAAGAGTCGAGCACCAAGGATGTCACAGGGATGAAATCCCTAGAAGAACTTGAAAGCTGATTGAGCATTTGAATGCATTTTACTCTCAGAGGCAAGTGTCGTGGCCCAGAAAAAAGGTGAGCCACTCCATTAATGATTTGAACAATTAAGTACACCAACAACTGAAGGTCATTATCTCCAACGTTTGCGCAGACATACTTCACCCACAAATCCACACAATTGATGTATTGCCAGCTATATATCTTCTCCATTGTTTCCTGAAGACACAAACACCAGGGTGTTAGCAGAATGCAACTTAAAAGAACCCCGGTTTCATAAACAAATGGCCATCAAAAACAACAGAACATAACTGAAAAGAATGAATCTTAGGTAATTCCCTTTAACAGTATTGGTCGTACATGAGTTAGCACCAATATATCAGATGAGTATGGTACAAAAAATGGATGAGCATCTACCTTTTTCTTTGTGTGAAGGCACTGCCGTAATATTGTGGCTAGTTGCTGGATAGATATCAACGCCTTGCTACATGCTCTCGGAACATCTAGAGAATAAAGCTCGACAAGGGAGTCCGCAAGAAATTTTATGTGTAATAAATTAGTGGGCTCCAAAAACTTGCTTCGTGCAATAAAGGCCCTGTATGTTTTTATCAAGCAGGACTCAAGGCAGCTTAAACTTAACTGAGTAGCAGCATCGCGCATGATAAGAAATGATGCAGATGGAACTTTTCCTTCCCCAGTTGCCCAGAGATGAACTGTCACCTGCACACAATTTTAAGTATCATAAGGAAAAGAAGAAAGCTTTTACATGTCAAATTTCCTTTAGTAATGCTACGGGGCAAATGTAAACCACAAGGAAAGACGCCCAAGCCTATGGGGTTCACCCCAGCCTTTACCCCATTCCAAATTCTAGCCACAACAAAACGTTGATTCAGTTATAACGGTGATTTTGAAGCAACCTTTGTTGGTATTATTAGGAGTTTAACAATTAGGTAATTTTGAACTTCAATTTACCTCTTGAAGGTATTTACAAAGACTCCTTTACCATCAAACATATAGTGAACACAAACAGATAACAAAAGTGACTAACCACCATATTCTTACCAACAATGGGTATTTCTCTAACCCTTGAATTTACAGTGAAACGCAGAAAAGCTTAACAAAAACCAAGCTAATATTTGAGCTATGGGTAAGTACATAAGTGACCAGTCATCTCTATCATCCCTCCCCCTAATTAAACTAGTAATATCGAACCCTAAGACAAATACTTGTAGAAACAAAACATAGAAACAACAGCAAACAATAATCTTAAATGCAGTGCCAATCTGATTATTTAGAATTGAATCAGAATGGTCTTCTCCTCCACCACCACCACCTCTCCGTTGTCTTCTACTAGCATTTGATCCATCTTCTTTAACAAATGAGTTCCCTCTATCAATACTACCCAAGATCCTAGCCACAACAAATCGTTGATTCAGCTATAACGGTTATTACACTGCCACCTATTTAACTTTAGAAGATACAGGGAATTGTATTTGTTTCTTTCTTTCTTTCTTTCTTTCTTTTCCAGATTTTTTTTGTTGTTTTGATAAACCAAAAAACTGGCATACTGACCGTGGTACTCTGACTATAAAATCATACCACCGGCGACACTATTATATCTTTATAATTTAAAGCTGCATTGCAATGTAATCTACGACTTTTGAGGGTTGCACAAGGCGGGATTCAATTCTGAATTATCTAACCAGCATATTTTGGTTGTACATGTCTATGTTGCTAGATGCATTTACAAATCTACACTGTTTATCATAAAAACCAACAAAGTCAACTACTCAGATAATGATACACTGGTTATAATTAAAACATATATAGACAAGATCTTAATTGGTGACCAAACACATAGTGATATTCCAAATTCATATATAGTAAGTTTCAACAATGAAATAACCAGAGAAAACAGAACCATAAAAAGTACCTTGATGAGTTTCTTCAGTAGTGACGGAAATGCAGCAAAGAATATGGTTGAAGCTCTCAGTCGGGTTAGAGCAAATGCAAGTATCTCAGAGTCAGTAACATGGTTGAGAAGAAGAATTGTACTACTCAGATAAGACTGAATCAGAGGCTCTGAATCTTTCCATTTTTGAGTTTTCTTCAACCCTAGAACAGTATGTTTCTCACAGACAGAGCTTGGGATTTCTAAATGTGTTCGAAATATGTTATCGGCTTCATGAAGGATAAAGTTCAGTATCTTACAAAAGGTCTTGCTACTCTGAATTCTCTGTGAGATTGCATCAATGGCATCACCAGATCCATATTGACAGGCAGCTCGGTATGCATTCAAGAGATTAGGAAGAACAGACAAGTTCTTTTCCTCTAAAGCCAGTTGACACCAAGAATCAATTATTGAAGTAGTCAAAGCTTTGCCAATGCTGGAATCAGCTTCCACCATGTCCTGATCACTAGTTTCAGCTTCTTCATCAGAATCCTGCCACAACCAAACCCAAAACTATTGAAAAAGAACAGCATAACAAGGACAATACAGATTTCATAACTCTCGCTGGTGAAGCAAATCAAGTAACAGATTACACATAACCCAGGCAATTTGACTAGAAAAGAGAAATCTTTTTGGTAGAATTCTCATTCCACAAAACTCCTAGATTAGCAGAACACTAAGAAGGTATGATAGCTCAAACAACTTACACTATAATCACTGTCTTGCTCAAGTTCGTTGGCATGAGCTTCCATGAATTCTGCAAATTTTGGATCCTGAAACAAAAAAAACATGGAAATGAAACTCAGTAGATAATTTACAAAACATGAGAAAAAGTACAATTGAATCAAGAACAAAAAAGAAAACTAACTGAACAAACATGAAGTCACAAACAGGAAAGGGTGCTGTCTTATCAGTTATAAAAAAAGCATCAAGTGTAGTTTATCAGTATCTATAGGTTTAGGTTCCCAAACAAACTCATGCAACTAGCAGGGTTTAACTCGTTGCATTTATTTACAGTAATGCAACATTACCTTTTCCAACAGACGGTTCAATTTCTTCTTTTGCTTGGCAAGTTCCAAACGCATTTCCTTGTTCTGTCCCTGTAAAGCCCTGTCATCTCCCTCATCTGCAAGAAATCATTCCATATTCAGTAAATTATAAACATAAAACACTACAAATTCAACGGCTCCATTATCACTGCCACTTCCACAATTAACATAACATTCTAACCTAAATCAACTTCGCTTTCACTTGCAGCATCATAGGCACCTTCCAAGGTCTGGTTAGTAATACACAAAAGCCATTTCAGTCAAAATCCGAACAAGAATAAAAACAAATCATCAAATTGAGAAAAATTGAGAAACTATCCTCAACCTCTGGAAGAAATTCATCACTATCAGAACCGTCTTCTATCGAATCATCACTCTCGTAACCATCAAATACAGGCACGAGTGAAACGTCTCCAACAGCTACATCATCTTCATAATTATCAATGTCTAAATCCTTTTTAGCAATAGTTTTATGTACAGGACCATCTTTCTTATCTCCTCCTACATTAAAAAATAACAAATCTATGAGACCACCACTAAAAAATTAACTCAGAGAAAATCGAATTACAATCCTTTAAAATAAGAATCTTACTTGGAGTTTTCTTTTTAAACATAGCTTTTTGCTGCCGCCTCTTCTTCATTACAGATGGAAGATGCTTCTTAGCGAATTTCCTCGCCTTCTTACCAAGTTTCGACATTTTTGCTCTCAATTTTCTTACCTAGGGTTTCAGAGGGAGAAAGAAGAAGAACAGAAGAGGGGTTTAGTATAAGCTTTTAGGGTTTATAGAGAAGAGGATGGTTTTGTTAAGCCCAAAGATGATATTTTCTAAGGGGTAGCTTAACACTTGGGCACACTTAAATATTTTAGACTCTTGCTATCGTATGATTCAAATCAGCGTACTCTCCGACCGATGCCTTTGAGCAAGTTCAGTGGGCATAGCAAACTGGCTAGTTTATCAATCTTGTGCCCAAAATAGGACTAGTAAACAAACAAACAAAATGGATTAGTAAACCCTTGAATCTGAGGGTTTGTCATAGTCGTCTCAGGTTGAGCCGAGCGTCTTAACCTGAGACGAGCGAATCAACTAGAGTTGGTCGGTTTTACCTAGGCCGAGACTCTGTTCTAGTTGAGACATTTGGCTTAGGTTGAGCCGACAACGGCTAGATCATCCAATGACTCTTATTTCACTCCCTATAAACTCAACAAATTTTAACTCCAAAATGACACCTTCTACACCCCAAAAATTTTAATGATTTCACTTCAATCTTAATCTTTTTATCTCAAAAGTTAAATCATCCCTTATATAGAAAAAAAAAATAAAAAAATGGTCAGCTCATCACAAACAAAAAATATTTAAAAGTCAAATACTTCATCGGGAAAGCCTCGCGGTGTAAAGTATACTCTGGACGAAGATAAAGTTATTTGCAAAGGTTATGTAGTTTTTACGCTTGATCCTATCAATGGTGTTCAACAACAACATCCCAACGCTTTGGGGGAATATTTTTAAATAATTTTGTCAGGAAACTATGAATACAAGTAAACGTGATGCTACCGGGTTGTAGGGTCGTTTTTGTGCAATCGGAAAAGCCATGAACAGTCGGGTAGCTTTGACGATGCAAATGATTAGCCAAAACGCAAACAGTGATACTGAAGTCGATGTGGTAAGTTGCATTCCAATTTGTTTAATTGATTTTTAAAACTTTTATCAAGTTGTTGTAATAACTAATTTATAAATGTTGAAACTACAATAACGAAAAACTTGAGAGAAATGACAAATAACAAGAGGCACGAGTTTCAAACACGAAGCATGTTTCCACATCCTCAAAAAATTGAAGCGATATAACCCCGAATTGTTGAATGGATATCAAGTACCAAAGGAATCCCCTTACGAAAACACAAATGTTTCTCAAGGGTCTCTTTATTCTTCACCAGAAACAAACTCAACCCTTCAACCCAATATAGACGGATCCCATCATGGTAATAATAATCTTAATGTTAATGGGAATCCAGAAAGATATGACGGCATATGCAACAAAAAAACAAAAACAACAGAACAACTCAAGAAGCCGCACAATCATCAACTTCAACAATCAACTTTCAAGAATTTTTTGAAAAACAAGAAAAGTCTAATATTGTTAAAATAGTAGAGCGTCAGAAATTGGATATGGAAACGAAGAAATGTCATAAGGCACTTGAAAATAATAGTTTTAATGAACATATGAGAAGAATCATGAGAATGGACACGTGATATGTGCATTAGTTTGGTGCTTTTATTCATTGATTTATTGTTAGTTTTCATATCATTATGCTTTGATTTTGTTTGATTTTGGTTTATTTTGATTTTCTTAGGAGTTTTGAAGTATATTCAACCAAAGAAGAAGAAAGGAGTTCGTTATGACATTAAATTAATAAGAAAATTGAGTTCTACAAGTGAAGAATGGCCAAAGACAAAATCAAACAAAATCAAAGTGAACGCTAAAAGAAGAAGAAAGGAGTTCGTTATGACAGTAAAATTCAGGAGTTCTTAATTCCATTTTTAAGAGAACGAGAATACAAAGTGAACGCTAAAAGAATGAGGTCATTCCGAGTTCGAACGAAAAAAGTTATGGACAAAACAGTCGAGACGAAGGTCACCTACAGCTCAACAGTCGACATTGCTCATAAGCAACACACATATGCCGACTGTTATACGAAAAAGGGCAGAGAATTAGACCAACAGTCGGCATTGCTCATAAGAAGCACACTGATAGGATTATGAGAACACCTATATGAATAACCGCAATCATACGGCGTCTAACTAGTAGGCAACGATAAATACGGGTCGAACCCACAGGGAGCGGGAAAATAATGTAACCAATATCTCTAATGAACTAATCAAGAATGATATTTTCCGGATTTTTAAGAGTGGAATGAACTAAACAAATTAAATTAAACTAGTAAAATTTACGATGAGATGAAGTAGAGAAACACTAGGATTTTTCGGTTTCCACTAATTTAACATATAGAACTATCGTTTCGCCACTGTAATGTCCTTCGCTTCCTAGTTGACATTTCTAAAGAATTACTTATCAGTCGAAAAGTATATCCCATCAATTATTACTAAGCATGGCATATCAATTTAAAAGCATAAACAATCGATAGAATTATCTAACCATTATATAGTTTAAAAAATCACATATCAATTTATAAGCATACACCGTTAAAGAATCTAACCCAACCCCGACGTATCAAACAGAAAACATATGTGACCAATTTCACTATTTATACAATAATTAATCAAGCAAGTAATAAAGAAAATTATTAATCATTGAATTATTATGAGTCTATATAATTAAATTTAGCTTTCACCTAAAACCCTAGCTATAAATTAATTAGAACATGTCAATTGGTTTCTCAAAAACCATAAATTACAATAACAAAAGAAGAGAGAGAAAATCAAACACTTTCCGCTGTTTGTTTGATCACCAAAACTCAGTAACATAATTATCCTGCTTCGTTTCCCGTGCTCCATCTTCTCTTCGTGTTTTCTGTCAGGTGTTAACCCTAACTGAACTTTCATTACTTTTCAACTTTAATCCATGTAATGATGATATCATTTCCCTTAAGCTAGGATTTGGTTGTAAACGTCCATTTTTTCGTGTTTTGCTTGTAGCTTTGGGATTTAAGTATATCACCTAAAATAACATAAAAATAATAAAATTAGAAAAAAATCAAGTATTAATAAATATGAATTAAGTGATAAATATGTATAAATTATGCCTGTAGCACACACTTACGTCGACTGTAGAAAGATTTGTGGCAGAGAATTTCACCAACAGTCGGCATTGCTCGTTCGACATCCTTTTTACACGCCATCTGATTCACGTTAAAATGACTTCTATCACAATGGTCCTCGCCTTGGGGTACCTGAGTATATGCTTGAACTTAAATTGACCACTGTGAATAAATTTCATCCGTCAAAAAATACCCCATGGTTAGGAAATGATTAATTTCTAGTCGTAAGTAATTCTGAAAATAAACAAGTGAGTAAGAATAAACAAGTAATTCTTGAACTTAAATTGACCACGTTAAAAATACCCTATTTTATCATCTAATGAGCCCTAAAACTCTCTTTCATGCAACCCCAATAACATGGTTCTAAAGATATTTTCTTGTTTTTTGATAGGCGATAGGGATACGAAATGAATCAATCTTTAGTGACTATAATTAGTTTGCTCTAAAGGTCACACATAAAATAGACTTCTTTCTTATTTATCATCTCCTCCTGCTCATGAGAAACATTTCGGACATTTAATTGCCACGGAATAAGCGCCCCTGGAGACGTACCGCAGCCGCAGCCTATGGCAAGTGGCAACTATCGACGGTGGTTTACCCAAAGAGATTTTTTCATTTGCCTGAAAACAAAGGCAATTAAAAAATAGGACTGGTCCCTTGATGGTGTGGAATCAGATGCCAAAACAGCACCAAAAGTATCCGTTAGGAATTTGAACGTTAAACAAATCATTTCTCTCTTTCATGGTTGTCAGTATATATAGTGAAGAACAAGACTCTGGCTTTACAGTGAATTGAAGCTTCTTCTTTTTCCCCAATCCTCCTATCTATTTATATATTCCCTTCTAGCTCTCAAATACTATTACTCATTCTAGCAATTTGTTATTGTTTCTGAATCTGAATTTGGAGAAGAAATGGGTTTCATTTTGGTGATATCTCTACCATTCATTTTGTTCACAATTCTACTTGGTTTTGGGTGTTTTTT
>JAJJMC010034233.1:0-17435 GCA_023531435.1 Papaver californicum | reverse complement strand
AATCAATTGTCTGCATCTGAGGCCTATTTATATTGCAATGCTAATTATTCAAGAATATTCCTAGAATATTTATAGATATTTCTAGAATATTCTAACATTCCCCTCAAGTTTATTAGTTTTAGAATATTTCTAGAATATTTCTAAGATATTTCTAGAATATTCTAACATCGAGTGTTGATGATGATCATGGAAGACGATGTGATGGAGTGAAGATTGGTGGTTGTTTATTCATGGCAGTGAAGAATTGATATCGAGGGGATTATCATGTCAATAAGAAGCAATGGGTGATCGACATAACAAGGGCAAAGAAGAGTTTTTAATGGAGATGGCATCTGATCGAGATGGAGAAGATGGTTGTTGCCATTAATGATCGTGAACATAGTTGTTGTTGTGATGACGATGCTTGAGCCTATGATTGAGAAGACCTCGAGAATGTGATAAAACTTGATCTATGATCGATGGAGTATTTTGTACCATCAATGATGAGATAATGATCCTACTGGCAGTTAATGGAATTGTGATGATGGCAGTCGAGTGCTTGATGGAAGTTTGTGTTCGAGATGGTTGATGGTGATTGAGAGGAGCTCGAATAGCTGTTAGCAGTGAGATTGTTTTGTTGTTGGTTATGGGAGTTTAAGGAGAAAGTGTGGATCACTGCCGGAAAATATGAAAGGTTTTAGAGATTCTTGGAGTTTAAGAAAAAAAAAGCAATCATACGAGCTTATGAGAGTTTTTGAAATCTGTTTTTGCCGAACTTAGGGAAACACTATAGTTACTGTCGTTGGATTATCTTGATGAATGGAGAGGATTTGAAGTGAAAGACTAAGAGATGGCAAATTTTATGTAAGATAAGGAAAGAGTTTATTCTCAAGTAATCAGGGAAGAAGCCTAGTTGTTGTCGTGTAATTTAAAGTGAACGGAGAAGATTAAGACGTGTTTTAGAGAACAAATAGAAAACTAAGCTTTGCGTGTGATTCAAACTTTATTTGAAGCTATAAAAGGAGAACTAGGTCGACATACATATTATCTCCCTCTCACGCATATATTCTCTTTCCAACAGAGAGAGGAGCCTCCAAACTTTCTCTCACAGCCTCTCTAAGCCATCTCCTGTAGACGACTAAGGCAGAAGCAGTGGAACATAACAACAACCCACAACACAAGATTGAGCCCGGATCACCTTTTGGGTTTGATTTAGTTTTCAATTTACTTTCTTTTTACTAATTATGAACTTTGTTATTATGTTTAGCTAATTTTCATTTGATTACGGATGATTTCAATGTTCCGGTCGTGAAACTTTATTAGTTATATAAATTTATTCGGAGTTTTTATCATTATCGTTTATTTTCACTATATCTAGGATTTATAATTGATTTTCTAGATATTTCAAGTGATCAATTAATCAATTAATCAAGTTAATGCTAGTAGAGAGTTGAGCGATCCGTAATTGTCGTGCACCTCCTACACAAGTAGAGAACGCGAGACCTTGCAGAGAGATTATGTGGAGCAATTGTGTGTGAATATAACACTAGCAAGTGGACCGAACGTACTGAGTCTAACTACTAGGATCAAACATAAATTCAGAAATCTTAAAGCGTTCGATCGAGTTACATCTTGTAAGCGTACCTCAAGGCGGCTCAGTTGGATAGAATCTGGTGACTAAGCGTACTTGTTATTCTCTCAGTTGGATAGAATCTGGTGACTAAGCGTACATGTATGCTTATCTATCCCTTGTGTATGATTTGGGGATAGCTAAACATACCTGCTATTCTACGATTGGTGATAATTGATTCCGACGAAAGATAGATGAGTATACTAATTAAGTCAACGTTTGGTAACAACGAATGATTCCCAAATCATATTTATTTCTTATTATCTTTATATTAATTTTTTAATTATTTTAAACAAAAAACCCCCTTTTTAGTATTTAATCTAGTTTTGCTAATCTAAATAATCTATCAATTACACAGCTATATGTGGGAATGATCCTTACTACCACTATATTACTAGATAATTAGTAGAAAATATCTCAAGTAATTTTTTACACTTAAGACACACATCAAATTTTGGTGCCGCTGCTGGGGAACAATGGTTAGTTGAATTGTTATTTTTTAGGTTGTTTTAGTAGTTTATATATTTATCAAGTTTTTCTTTAGTGTTTTCAGATTTTTAGGTTTTCGCGGAGTTAACAACTCGTTGAAGGTGTTCAAATCTCGTGCGGATGGTAAGTTCTGAAAACAAGTTGTAAGTATCACTTTTATTTTAATTTTATTTTAGGTTTTAGTAGTTTTTACGTTTTTCCTGTGATTCGTCATGTTTCTATTCGGAAATAACATGAACGGTGCAAAAGATCAATCATACAATATTGGTAATCAATACGGTTTTCAATCTTAAAGTTATGACAACTACCAACTATACCAGGGGTATAACCAAAACAAATCTTTTGGCTATGGTCACTATCCTACGGAACCTTACGGATATTCTCATACATGCTAACAACCTTATGACGGGTATGTAAGGGAACAATCACGAGGATGGAAGGATAGTTGTACTTCTGATCAGTTGTTTTCTAGTAATGTGCAGATGTCAGAGAGTTTGGAACTCAAAAATCATGATACCAAATCAAGACATACTCCTCTTCATCATGCCTTTCCAAAAGACGAGATATGGTCTGGAAATTCTATTGTGAGTAGTGGAGGAAAACATATTAACATCAGGAAACTCTTTAAACAACACGATCAACTGGAAGAAGATAGAGCATAAAAGAAAATTTCTTCAGAAAATTAATAGGGTCATAGAGATGGAATTCCAACGCCGTTGGGATAATGGAGATTAAGAGGTTGATGCAAATTCTGATGATGATTATGAAGATGAGCAACCTTTGGAAATTTCTTGCAACAATGATGAAGTTATTCCAACTCCGTATCCTAATAATGATCACTCGCCTATTCAAAAGGAGGAGATTGGATATGACATTTTATTATCATAAATGATGTAACGTACTCAAACGAAGATTTTAGGATTTGTACCAATGAACTAGACTTCCTAGGAGAGGACTCTGATTTCGATAACGAGAGTTTTGAAGAGATAAAGATTGAGAATGATACCAAATTGATTGATTTCGTGGAAGATCCAATTGAGCTTGCGAAGGATAATAGTGATGCTGAGATTTTAGTTGAAGCAGAAATTGACGAAGAATGGGTTTTCTAGAGTTTGATAGAGGACCACGATATACATGAGGTAAATAATTCATTGGATTTCTTTAACAATGATGAGGATCCCGTAATACAATAGATTATGAAAGGTTTGTCTTATCCTTTGCATACCTCTATATCTTTTGATCCTTTCCCAGTCAAAATAGTTCCCCGAAAGGTTGTTAACCCAATTTTTACGGAACTTCCTTACTTAGGGTTGGGTATATGTGCTACAAATATTCTTAAGAATTATTTTTCTTCTAACTATCCACCACTAGATGTGTTTGATTCTAGCACCGTGCAGGTTCACCGAGAGGAACCCAAAGAAGTTCCCTTGTTCTATGTTCTTTATACACTTCCAGGTGTTGAAAAGACTAAGTGTGGGGGGAAATTCTATAAAGTAGTAGTTTCAATATATATATTATGCTAATGTTTTTGTGAAGTTGTTCTTAGAATTGCAGATTGTTATCTGGGTGGATCCCGGATTTTCAGATTATTGGTTTACGGGCGCTGACCAGAAAGTTAGACTGAGGACGTTAAACTAAGCGCTGCATGGGAGGAAACCCATTGGTTTAGTATTTTCATATCTTTTTTATATTCTCGTCTTTTTTTGTTATTTTTCTGAATTTTCATATCATTATAGGATTTCCCACCTTGATTTTATATTGGAGGAGTCTATTTACATTGAGGACAATGTAAATATTAAGTATGGGGGAGTGGTTAAGCATATAGAATTCTTAGGTATTCACTTTTAGGTAAAAAGTTTTCTAATTTTTTGTAACTATTTGCATGAAACCTCCAACTTTTATATATTTTAGAGCCACTTAGTATACTTCTAGTTATGTTTACATACGTAGTTCTAACCAAAATAACTGAACTTAGAAGTATTAGAGAACTATATTCGAGTTTCTTAGTTGTTGAGAGGCTAGAGATGACAAAAAGGGACTTAAACCTCCGGTGGCAAACTAGGTGCAGGAAGAATACAATGTTAGAGAAGCTAGTCATTCAATACCCATGAGCGAGGCACCAAATCTTCAATTTTCCGATTAAAGTGTTTTATCTGCACAAATTCCGGGTAAAATGATGAGCTACCCAACCGCGCACCAATTTCAGCACTACTTTTTGATCTTTTGAGTGATATCTCTATCAATCATGAGGGTGTCATCAGAATTGCTAACTCTATATTGTAGTCTTGTTTGCAGTTGGCACCATTCTCTCGACAACAACAGGTCCATAGAAACATTATCATCATCAACAAGCGAATCGACATAAAAATTTTGAAGTAAAGTTGAAGACGTTCAAGGTTTACAAGCAACAGTACAAGAAAGAGAAAATTTCATATTCAAGTAACGCAACAATACAATGAGCAGAATTATATATACATGTTGAACACTTATGTACAAGAGTGAAATAAATCAAAAGATGAGAATTAATGAAGTTTAAGATATGAAACAATACAAGTTATGAAGAATCAAGTGGTAAAGTCCTTATCCTACGACCATAGTAGTTTCATTATTATTTTTTAGTTTGTATTCTATTTGGAGTTTTGATTAAAAAAGTAAAAAAAGAAGAAAAATAGTGGAAAAATAATAATATTATATGGTATATATTTCTTTAGTGTATATTTCCTTTTGTATTCATTCAATAAGGTCGTTGGGAAGAAGAAAATTTTTAAAGAAGTTTCAAGCAACAAGGAATCGATTAGAAAGAGTTACAAGTTTTCAAAGTTCTACGAAGTTCAAGAGTTCATCATCAACAGTTGAAGACCGAAGACGAAGATGTTTCTATTGGATGCTGTTAGAGTGGTGTTGATTATGAATGGGGTGAGAATGTAAGTAAGCATTCCCATCCTTACATAATGGTTGATTTCCTTTCTTAGAGGTCACTAAAAAAAGGGTTCTTTTTCGTCCCACATTTCTATGGGATAACATCTTCATATAATTCGGAAGGTTCCTTTTCCTTCCCACCGTTCAACGTGTGCGGGATTTCTATCTTCACTCCTACCTGCACACATGAGAACCATAAAGTGCGTCTTTTGAGTGCCAATTTCATAAAACCCTATTGGTGAGGCAAAAGTCATTCAATCGCTCTTGAACCTGGATTCTTTCATATGATGGTTTTCTCCTAACTCAAGAGTTAAGCATGAGAATAATGTTCTTTGATACTTCTAACTTCTTATTGTTATTGTGCAGATACTTTATGACTTCATAGCTCTTTGGATACATGTGCTCTGGAATGTTTGAAAGTTGGAATTATAGGTTTTGTGGGTATACCTCTTGTAAAACCTCAGGAGACTATAACTTGTCCACTAGGGACACCTGAGGGTTTAAAGGCTTGTTGCACATGCTAAGTGTAACCGTGTCCTCAACGAAATGGAGTTGTTGTATATTAGTTAAGTTAAGATTAGTTTGCTCGAGGACTAGCAAAAGCTAAGTGTGGGGGAATTTGATAAGTGCTTAATTTACATGTTTATAGTGTCAATTCCATACTTGTTTTATTTAGATTTCTTGCATATTATCTTGTTATTACTTTGTTTTCTATTTTATTTATTTATTTTGGTGAATCATCTGAAATCAATGGAAATGGTGTTAAAGAGAGACAAAAAGAGGAAAAGAGTTCATTTCGACATGAAAAGGAGAGGCCAAAGTGTAGAAACACAACTTTGAAGCAAGATCTCCAGGAAGATTTACGATTGGAAAAATATCTCAAAAGCCAACCGTAAACAAAGTCAATTTTGGACAACAAATTCCAGGAAAAGTTACAATTGGCTTTAGACTATCAAAGCCAACCGTAATATAAACTGAAGAGATATGAATATTTTTTCTTTTCCATTTTGTATATAATTGAAATACGAACTCAACCCAAAAAGAATGAGGTCAATCGGACATCGGATAAGTGAGTTATGACTAAAACGGTGAAATACAAAAAGTATCCAGGAAATTCTGGACTCGAATCCAACCGTAAATTTGACGAAGTTTGGAGAGATTTTTATGTCAGAAATTTCGGTTGGCTTTCTTAGGTTGAAACCAACCGTAACTATGGTAGTTTCACACACGCTTGGGCTTCTAAAATAAGGAAAACACAGTCCCGGAAGGATTCTAAACCCTAGAATAAGAGGATACTTGAGGGCCAAGCATTGAAGGCTATAAAAGAAGACAACTAAGGATAAAACAAAACATCTCTTAATCTCTTATTATTATTACACATCCCATCTCATATTATAATTCTACATCTAAACCTAGGGTTTACCCCTTTAAGGGGAAACCGGTCTTCTTTATTATATGAATATCTAATTATTTGATTGATTAAGGATGAATTCAATGTTCTAAGCGTAAAGATTTATTAGTTAATACAAGTTTGTTTGAAGTTATTATCATCATCGTTTGTTTTCATTATATCTAGGGTTTATGATTTATTCTTAGATTCTTTGGGTGCGCAACCAAGTTAGTTTATTGATCATTTTATCGCTAGTAGAGAGTTGTGGGATATGTGTAATAGTCGAGCGACTCCTACACAAATAGAGAACGCGAGACCTTGCAGAGGGATTCTGTGGAGCAATCGTGTGTGAAGATAACACTAGTAAGCAGACCGAGATGATGCTTTTGATGATAGGATCAACCTAAATTCACAAACCCTAATACATTCGATTGGGTAACACCTTGAGATCTTATTCATGGTGGATCAGATAGATAGAATCTGGTATTCAAGCGCTTCCGTATCCAGAGACACAAGGAGTATTGGGGATAACACAACTTATTGATATTGTACGGTTGGTGATGAATGATTCTGACGAAAGATAGATAAGTATACTACTTCAGTCAACGTAACAATGAAGGACTTCCTAATCATCTCTCTATTCTTATTGTCTTTTTATTATATTCTTAGTAATTAAATAATCAACCCCCCTTCTTTAGTAATTATTCTTGTTTTACTGATCCAAATAACCTATCAATTACACAGCTCTCTATGAGAATGATCCTTATTATCGCTATATTACTAGTTAATTAGTGAGAAATATAATGAGTAATTTGTTGCACCTACAACACGCATCATCGTGTAACATAGAGTGAACGGAGAAGATTAAGACGTGTTTTAGTGTTTGAAAACGATTAAAAGACTAGGCTTTGCATGGGATTTAAGCTTTATTTGAAGCTATAAAATGAGTATTAGGTCGACATACATATTATCTCCCTCTCACACATATATTCTATTTCGAACAGAGAGATGAGATTTTTCTCATCTCCAAAGTTTCTCTAACAGCATCTCCAAGCCATCTTCTGTAGACGACTAAGGCAGCAGTAGTGGAACATAACAACAACCCACACAACAAGATTGATCATGGATTACCTTTTGGTTTTGATTTAGTTTTCAATTTACTCTCTTTTATTAATTATGAACTTCGTTATTATGTTTAGTTAATTTTTATTTGATTACAGATGATTTAAATGTTCCGCTTATATAAATTTATTCAGAGTTTTTATCATTATCGTTTGTTTTCACTCTATCTAGGGTTTATAATTGATTTTCTAGATTGTTCAAGTGATGAATTGGATTAATCTATTAATCAGTTTAAGACTAGTAGAGATTTGAGCGATCCGTAATTGTCGTGCACCTCTTACACAAGTAGAGAACGCGAGTCCTTGTAGAGGGATTCTGTGGACCAATCGCTTGTGAAAACAACACTAGCAAGTATACCGAGCGTATTGAGTCTAACTACTAGGATTAAACCTAAATTCACAAATCTTAAAGCGTTCGATCAAGTTACACCTTGTAAGCATTCTTCAAGGAAGCTCGGTTGGATAGAATCCAGTGACTAAGCGTACATGTTATCCGGTGATATAAGGAGTTTTGGGTATAGCTAAGAGTGCTTGCTATCCTACGGTTGGTGATAATTGATTCTGATGAAAGATAATGAGTATACTAATTCAGTCAATATTTTGTAACAACGAATGATTCCCTAATCATATTTATTTCTTGTTATCTCTTTATTATTATTTTTAATTATGTTAAACAAACAACCCACCTTTTCAGTATTTAATCTAGTTTTGCTAATCTAAATAACATATCAATTACATAGCTCTCTGTGGAAACGATCCTTACTACTGTTACATTACTACTTAATTAGTGAGAAATATCTCGAGTAACTTATTTCACTTACGACATGCATCAAACACTGATAACCTCTTCAAGTTCCTCCAAAGCGAGCTGATCAAGTAGGTTCATGAATTGCTCGAATCTTGACTCTACTCCATATGCAAACTTATATTGGATTTGCACAGTCTTCTGCAGCTTTCTATATACATCATAATGACGGACAAATCTATAACTGACACTCCTTTTATGATATTTATCCATGTCTACAAAGAATAAATTGAAGAGCATAGATAAGTATGGCTAAAGAGAAAAGAAATCAAAAAAAATCAAAAACAAGGATTATTTGTATCACTACTGGTGTTATTAACTGGTACCAATTAACAAGAACAACAAATAGTAGTTCGGGCAATCAACAATCACTAATTCAATTAACAACAAAATTTGTTTATCCTAAAATGAAAACAACAAAATCAGTGGATAAGACAATGTTTATCCATCATTTCTAACCATAAAAGGGAATAAAAAAAAGTAAGAATCGTTTGATAAGACACATATGTAGCACCGATTCCTACTTACTGATAAAATTTAAAAAATAATAGTGTATCCACCAATCTTTGGTAAAAAAAACATAATTGGTGGATACGATTTGTCGTATCCAATGATTCTGGATATGTTATTAACAAAGAACATGAACAGAAATCGTCGGTAAGCATGTGTCTTATCCACCAATTCCCATATGATAAAAGTAAAAATAAATAAAAAGGTAGAGTCGGTGGATGACAAGTGCTTAACTTACATGTTTTTAGTGTCAATTTCATACTTTTTTTAGTTAGATTTCTTGTATATTACCTTGTATTACTCTTGTTTTCTGTTTATTTGTTTTATTAGGTGAATCATCCCAATAAGAGTGGAAATGGTTACAAAAGTGCTAAGAAGTGAAGTACTCCAAGTTCTAGGTGCCTAAAGACAAAAGAAATGGAAGAAACGCGACAAAAAGGGGTAAAGAATATCAAAAACACCTGAACAACCCAAATTCAAGGATATGAAGCTTAAAAATCATGAGTTCTTAAGCATATATTGAAGATAACGAAGATACGAAGCCAACCCAAAAAAAACGAGGTAATTTCAAGGACGGACGAAGAAGTCATGAACAAAACAGTGAGATGCAAAAGAGGGAAAAGAAAGCATGACAATTCTTGAGGTTTTTAGAGCAGAATCTAGCTAATTTTGACCCTAAAGTCATCAATTTCTTAAAAAAACGAGCATGACTATTGGAACTTTTCAGACAGAGAATTTGAGTCGTTTTTGATGTTTAGAGTCGTGAAGATCGTGGTAAAGGAGTGTGACGACTGTGCCAAATGTGAAAGACAAGTTTTGACGCGTTTTTAACTTCTAAAAGGAGAAAACCTGGTCCCAAAAGTAATCTAAGCTCTACATTTTGTGGATACTATATAGGGAGACTCCCAAGACATTAATAAGATATTTTTAACATTATTTTGTAGGTCTTGGAAAGGAAAATCATTCACAAGGTGAAAAAACTAGGGTTTCAGAGCGGTTCCATTATCTTAATGATTTCTTATTTATTTTCTTATATGTATAACATGGGTGTTACTACATCCATGAGTATCTAAACTTCTTATTGATTGGGGATGAATTCTAAAATCTAATACATGATTTAATTTAGCATATAAATCTATTTTTAATATTTCACATGATTATCGTTTGGTTTTACTATAAATAATATTTATGATTAATTGATAGATTGTTCAGGTGGACAACTAAATTGATTGTTGATTTAACATAATGGTAATAAAGATTTAGGATATCCGTAGTTTTCGAATAAATCTTACACAAGTAGAAATTATGAGACCTTGCGGAGGGAATCTGTGGAGCAATCACAAATTAAAAAAATACTAGAAAGTGAACCGACCATACCGAGTTTAACTGCTAAGATCAAACCTAAATTTACAAACCCTAAAACATTCGATTGAGTTACACCTTGGGAGCGTACTTCAAGGTGGCTCAGACAGATAGAATATGGTGACTAAGCATACTTGTTACTAAGTGATATAAGCAATTTTGGGGATAACTAGGCATACCTGTTATCCTACGGTTGGTGATAATATGTGATTAATAAAGAATAAATAAATATATAAATTTAATGATTGTTTAGTAACGAAGAAGGATTCCTCGATCATATATCTCTCCATTGCTTACAACTTAATATTTTAATTATTTTCTTATTTACTTTGCTTAAAACCTAAAAATAATTCTCTTTATGAAATTTTAAACAACTAAAACACCTTGCTCTACATGTGAACGAATTCTGTTATGTTACTTGTTAATTGAGTGGATATAAGATCAGTAATTTGTTTCACCTACGAAACGCATCAGTTGATACGATATGTCGTATCCAACGATTCTAGATATGTGTTTTGGGGCTAAAAACGAACTACGGTAAAAAGTGGAGTAAGCTGATGTTTATGTGAGAAGACATCTGGCCCTAAAAAAATGTATTATCAAAGTACTTTAGATTCGAGAGATCAAAGTCGTACAAGATTAGCCTAACCCAAGAAATGGTCTTTCTTGGCTTACTTCGTTCACAAAAGAATGAGAAGGGTTTTTCTTAGAAAGGAAAACAGAGGAAGTATTGTTATCAAAGTGTATGACTCTGTTAGGTGTGATAGGCGTGTATTACTGTATGAAGAGTTTTCTGTATATTTGAGAGGAAGACCTTATGAAAATCAGGTGGTAGACTTGTTTCAAGGTAGTCGGTTGTATTTCCTTGTCTCATTTGTTCTGATTTTAATTGATTGAAGAATATATTTTTTAAGTTATAACCATACACCCTGATCTCGTAGGAAGTGGAGGTTGTGAAGTAGTGTTGAAGTGGAGGTCATGGAGAATATATTGAAAACCGTGTACCACTTGTTGGGGAAGACTGGACAGTTACACATCCAATAATCCTCTACTCTGCTAACGGTTCGCACATTCCAGACACTTTCTCGTAATGGGATTAAACGCTTGTCGTAAACCTCCAGACCAATACCCTAGTAAATATCCCCTCATTTGTGACATCTTTGATGTCTCGTATGATTTTAGTAGAAAATACTACTTAATATAAAGTCAAATGTGACTTGTTTAGTCAATATGACTTATGGCTTGACATGCCTTACTAAACATGAATGACAAGTTTTGATGAGTCTGACAAGACTGGTGAGACTCGTAAAGAGCAGAAAGACTGAAATAAATATTTATTTATTTATGCATTATGTCAATCCTCTGAGAATCTTAGATAAATTGTGGGATTTCACGTATATCAATCATTATTGACATGCTTAAGTGAACATGTGATACCGGATGCGGGAATTGAGTGAGGCAATCACTGCTTTTCATAACATAAACTAGAGGTGATGGATGGTCATGAAAGAGTGGAGAAAATAATGTGTAAGTATAGAATTGGTCAAGCATATGTAACAAGACATATGTGTAAGCCACATAAAACAGGATATTTCTGGCTAGACACCATGATAATTCATTCATGGTCAGCCGTATGAAATAAAATTTATATATGGATAGTCACATATTTAACAAGTTAAGTGTGTCGTGACATAAGTGGGAAGTCACGTGTGACAAGACAAGTTTTATGGAAATAGGGCTAACCATGCCAGTCATATGTTATAAGATATGTGTGGCCAGATGCATATGGTTTTTAGACATATATAACATGCCGTCCAAATTTTAGTAAAATAAGACTTATCATGTAAGATTCATGTGAAGACATTAGTGGTCGACCAAAATTGGTGTATGACACACATGGTTATTCAAATTTGGGAGGCCACATGAAATAAAACATTCAAAGTATTTCATATGTGCCATTCACACAAATTTCAATATTTATTGAAGGTCGTATATGCCTCTTTATAAAGACTGTAACATATACTGCAACACGTAAAAGAGTTATCCGTTCTAGCCTCCCTTGTTGCAACGGTATTTGCAACACTTTAAATGTATGGCAAGTGCCAACTGCATAATTTCCTTGCGACATTAGAGAGGAAGTTTTGTACTTGGCTGGCTATAAAATAGTCTGTTCGACCAAATATTGGTCGGACAGGAAAGAGGGTGGCCGCGCGACCAAGCTTGGTCTACCAAGGGAGTGATTTGGTCGGCCAAGTTGGGCGGACACGAATCCTTTAATGCTTCGCAAGTCAATCGTACACGACTAAAATTAGGGTTTTATGGTTTTTCATCCATTATTGGGATTTTGATGCGACCAATCATTGGAGATATTCACCCTAAGATCGGCCAAGGTAGTGTATGGATGATATGTTGTAGAAAGTGGTAAAAAAGATTCGTTCAAGACTTGTGAAGATTTGATTTTTTAAACCTAATTTTAATCTAAAAATAAAAAAAAATTAAATTGAAAACGATATCAGTAAGATTAAAAGAAACCAAGATTTTGGATTCTACTACTACTCATGATTTAATTGATTTGCCAAGATTTCTAAAACTCTAGTTATCTTAAAGTCCTCTGTTATCTCAATTCACTAACAATCAGATAGATTTTTAAATTTTACTTGTAAACATTAAGCATAGGTCATCAAATGATTTAACAAAGCATAACCTATCAAACTGAATGACAAATAATTAAGAAAATCATGTGTTCGAATTAAAACTCTGCAAAAACAGTGATTAAATGAATTAAAAATAAAACTAGAGTAAATAGAAAATTATTTTACCCATAAATCATGTGTAAGAAGCTTCCTCCATTTCCTGGTTAAGTGAGAATTAGCTCATCATGATAAACAACAATTCAAAAGATTGATTCATGGCTCAAAAGTTGTTTACAAAGATAAAAAAAAAAAAGAGAAAATAATAAAAGCAGCGAGTTTGCAACTGTGTATGGACGTTACAGACTTGCTGTTACAAATCAAGTTTTACAAACTGAAGATAAACGTTACAAAGTGAAGATAAACGTTGCTAAGTTTAAAGATTTAGCAACGGCTCCTTCAACCTTTTCTTCACGGTTTCTTCATCTTCTTCATCACGAGTAATTTTTTTTTTCTGGCAGAGTCAGCCCCCTTCATCTCTTCCACGACGCTTCTATTTATATTAGAGTCATAACCCACTCCAAAATCTCAAAAATATCTTCTTTCTTGAATGAATCTCGGCAGTAAATAGATTTATTTTGTTTCCCTCGGACATGACTTTCCCAAAACTCGGTGATTTTGCCCTTATCTTTTTGTTTTGAGTTGTCTTGAATTGTATTTGAGTAGTATAGAAACAACTCAAGAGAGACAGGTAAGAAAATCCCATGTTTCTCGATATATTTTTTTTCCTCCCTGACTTTCTTCGAGAAGCAGATTTGGTCGAGATTTTTGTGAATCTTCCTGCGTATGACTACTAATTTTAGTAAGGCAAGAATAAACTCATATTAAACTCTTGCGGATCCCAAAAGATTCGCCAAAAATCTTTCACAACTTGGAGAGAAAAAATTTCTTGCAAAAATTGGTTTGAATACAAAAGAGCGGGTGCCTTTAAAAATTTTGGAGCCAATTTTTTTATAATTTTTTATTCCATAAAAATTCCTAAAAACAATAAAAATATCATTATTAATATAAAAATTGAATACAAGCAGTATAAACAATCACTGGCCAATTGGATCTTTGATTTTGTGTTTGACACAAGATTGAATAAAAGTTGTAGCTGGCACAAAATTGTGGCATATTTCTCTATATTTTGATCGTTATTTCGTGCACTTATTTTTTATATTTCTTGTGAATTATTGTATATTACTCTTATTTTTATTTATTTATATTTTTGTAGGTGAATCATCCAAAAAGAAGCTACAAAGTGTAGATTGTGCATGAAGAGAAGTACTACAAAGGAAGAAGAGCCAAATACCAAGTGAAGTCGTCCAAATTCAGGATTTCTCATCACCATTTTGAAGAGAACGAAGAAACGAAGCCAACAACGAAGCAACGAGGTCATTCCGACTTCATACGAAGAAGTTACAAGAAAAACAAGTTCTGGATTTTCTCGGAGGGTCAATTCATTTGAGAAACTGAGCGTGAAAATAATAACAAAAAATCATAACAAAAAACTTTTTATCGATGGGATGACACATCGAGGGAACTACAGTTCCATGAATATGGGATGGGCTGCTACGCGAACACATTAGCTTCATAGCTACTTTTCTCATGGGCTAAGCTTAGCCATGACCTATTTATGGCATATTTTGGTATTTTGGAAACCTATTTCGATCGGGATTCGAGTACGAGCACTTTTATAACTTGGGATACGTATTTAAGAGACTTTTCTAATTATTTTTAGGATATCAATTCTTTTATCAAGCTTTTGAGTTCTTCACATGATTATCGTTTGTTTATATTATAAGGAATGTTTATGATTGATTGATTGATTGTTTAGGTGGCCAACTGAATTGATTTGTTGATTTTATCTATTGCTAGTATTGAGTTGTGAGATAAGAATAGTCTAGTGACTCGTACACAAGTAGAGAACACGAGACTTTGCAGAGGGATTTTGTGGAGCTATTATGTGTATGAACAATACTGGTAAGTGGACCTTGATTTAAGAGTCTAACTGCTAGGATTAACCTATAAATTCACAAAATATAAACTATTCAACCAAGTTACACCCTGAGTGATCTACTACTAGGTGGTTAGGATGAAGAATCTGGTAGGCGAGAACTTTCTTATCCAGTGATATAAGGAATTTCAGGAATAATACTAATCTAGTTGTTATTCTACGGTTGGTGATAATCAGTGATTAACAATGAGTAGATGAACATATTAATTTGATGAATGTTTAGTAACGAAGAAGGATTCTTCGATCATATCTCCCTCTATTGGTACAAATTTATTTTTAATTGCTTTCTTATCTACTTTGCTAAAATCCTAAAACAAAACCCCCCTTTGTGACGTTTGAAAACTTAAACACCTCGCTCCTCGTGGGAATGAACTTGACTTCCATTATATTATTCTTTAATTGAGTGAAAATAAGATCACTAATTCGATTGCACCTACAACACGCATCAAATTTTGGCGTCGCTACCAAGAACAGTTGGCTTTAGTTGTTATTTATTTTCGTTTATTTTTGTTTTTAGGTTTATTTTTAGTTTTTAACTTTGTTTTCTAGATATTTTTGATTTTCAGGTACAATCTTTTTGATGAATGCTCAAATAGGGAAAACCAAGTCCCATTGGTAGACGTCTTCGATCAAGCACTTTACTAAAAAAGGACTTTGTTCGAGCATTGAACACTCCGCTTCCTCCTAGTTCTTCACCAAGTGAATTTTCATATTCGGACAAAGAGGAAGATCACATAGAAGAGATGGGTGGTCATCAACCTCCAAAGAAGAAACTACGAGAGTTGACATCTCCATGCTTAGATTCACAACCATTGTGTATTACTCTAACTGACACAGTGGAACTGACTTCAAATCTTATTCACCATTTTCCGAAGTTCAAGGGACTTGCGGGAGAAGATCTGAACCGTCATCTTCAAGTATTTCAGCATAAGATGACAAGTCTTAGGCAAGGTACCGAAGACAGTGATAAGGCTATGATGCAAGCCTTCCAATTTTATTTAATAGAAATAGCAGAAGAGTGGTTGTATTACCTTCCTCCAGGGAGTGTTTCAACATGGACTGAGATGAAAAAGCTATTTTTAAAGAAGTATTTTCCTACTTCTAAAGCGGCCGATGTTCGTAAAGATATTAGTGGTATTTTACAGATTACCAGGGAGTCTCTTTATGAATATTGAGAGAGGTATAAAAGTATTTTTCTCAACACTCATCATTCAGTGTTTCTATGAAGGATTACTTCCAGAGCAGAGAAATTTGATTGATGCAGCTGTGGGTGGTTCACTTACTGAAAATATGATCTCACAGTCAACTAGTTTGATTGAGAGTATAGCATCGAATGCTCACCAATTTTACACAAGAAACGACTCAAGTATCAGAAGAGTCAATGAGATGGGGGAAATAGGTAATGTGGAAAAAATGGTCCAATAGATAGCTTCTGCAAATGTTCCTGCATACGAAGATGATGCTAAGGTGAATGCTATATTTCCTAATCAAAGCCCGAGGTATGTGATAAACACGTTTTTGTATTGCAATTGGTCTCGTATTATAATGTTTTTTCTCAAATTATTTACTAATATTGGTCTTTTTTAGGTATTTTTGAAGAGTAAACAATTATGGAAAAGTTGGCGAGAAAATTGATATAAGGCACCCCAAATTTTGATAAAGGCACCCCGAAGATTTGATAAAGGAATCCATCTTCTTTAAATTCAAAAAGAAAAAAATAGCGGAAATCTTTTCTTCTTTTTACGTGAAACTGTGAACAATAATTTGGAAATCTTAAGAGATTTTCAAGGCTTTTTAAGACAAGACAAACTCTTGCCTTATTAGAATGATGATTACACGGTTGGACAAGTTTGGAAAATTGGAAAGAATCCCGTGAATATATATTTCTCGAACAAAACATGAGGATTTTATTTTCTTGTCTTAAATCGAGTTATACAAGGAAACTAGGTATTTTCTTCCCTAAGCTAAACACGATTATGTCTAACAAAAAGAACAAGAATGAGTTGGAATAAACCAAGAAGAAAATCCGATCATGAAGAATATGATAGAGAATAATATTCTCATTAAAGAGAATATTTGGGAGGAGATTTGCCTGGGTAGTATAAATAGAGAGGTTTGGGTCGAGCAAGTGGAGGTTGGCTTTGGCCAAAAAGCGTAGAAAATCAATCCAGAAAAAACTAGGGTTTCTGCATTCACGTGAAGAAGATAAAGGAAGTGTTATAAAAAGTTTGAAGATTCTGTGGCCAAAAGTTTGAAGAAGAACTTCGTCATAAAAAAGAAGAACTTCGTCGTGAAAGGGGAATTGTCATTTACGTCTGTGGTCTATTCTCTCAAATTCAAGATCTATTGTAACAGTTCTGTGAATAGTGTCTGCGATAATTGGGCTTTAATACATTAAAGATTTGTGCGGCATTCAACTTCAATAAAAGCAGTCGTAAATTCAATAAAAGATTTTATTCATTCCACAACACCTATGGTAGGTTCTTTATTGTATTTCTCTGATAAAATTATGAATAAATTGATTTCTTCTTCCATTCATTT
>JAJJMC010034229.1:0-38401 GCA_023531435.1 Papaver californicum | reverse complement strand
TTAACTTGATCTTCTTCCACGTGTCATGCTTCTTTAATTTACTAACACCATGCTCGAACCCCGGTCAAAATAGGTAGCCAAACTTGCAAAATACTAGTCACAACATAAACAAACCATTCAAAAATATTACCTAGCCGACTGGGCCACGTACAAGCATGGACATCCCATCCAAAAACATAGTTATTAAAATTGAATTGGCCTGTCAGTTTTAGGAAACTAACGTGCAAAAGTTGATTCTTTCCTTCTCGGTGTTTATACTCATCTTCTCTCGATATCTCAGGCAATCGAGAAAATATTTTCTGACTTATCCTCTCTTTACCTTATAGCTCTGACATCGAGCATTTTCTTTTTATCTGAGTTTGTAAAATTAGTTTCATATATTCTCTTCAACTACCAAATATCATCACATACCTTCTTCAACTCGAGCTCAAACACCAAAAAACAACCATCAGAAACTCAAACTACCACAGAGTCGTAGCGAACCCAAACAACGAGCTTCTCTTCCCTTTTTTCACTCGATCTCGCACCAAGAGTCATTAATTCAAACCTTAAATTCCAACAGCTACCATCATGCTCAATCTTTGTCTCGCACAGACTCGAGTTCATCACCAACTTTTTTTTCATCTTTCTCTTGAAAACTCAAACCTTCACCTTAACTGCCATCTTCACTGCTAACAACAGTGAACCACCAGCTTGTAATCACCGCTGCCGTTAATAAATATAGCCATTAAGAACCCTGTAATTATTCATACCACCACCGAAACATCACAAAATTAAACTCGAGCAAAAGCACAGACTGCTTACTGATCTCATTCAACTCTGTCATCAAAACTCCATCAAGAATTCCTATCGAGTTCCACAATCAGTCATCGACCCTCACCACTGAATCATCACCTTCATAATTTCCCATCATCGAGCAATCACATACTCGCTCATCATCGAACCATTAAGCCAACAACTAACCCTTCAACTATGTTTTCTACATTCATTCTCCTGCCACAAACAACCATCGACCATCACTGCATATAAAATCATCTCGATGGTACCCTTAATCACAGCAAACCCTAAATTCAGGTGAAGAACCCTAACCATGAGTTAGTCGAAAAGACTCGACCTGAATTCCTGTTCAAATCAAGGAAGGAGAAAGAAGAGGGTGGCCCCGAGTAAAATTTTTGATGTTGTTATAAAAATTCAAAACTTGGCAGCCTTTAGTAATTCCACTAGTGAGTTTATCACTTGTCAATTAAACTCATTTAACTTTGAGTTCCGTGAAACTGACAAGCTTAACTCCTCTTTTCGCCCATAACTTTCTCATACGAAGTCAGAACAACCATATGAAATAATCCATCCTCGAGAGCTATTGAATAAGCATTCCGCCTCGATTTCTGCCTCATCAATAAGATTTTATAAAATTGCACTCAAAAAACGCATTTTATGATTCTCATGTGTGTAGGAAGGAATGAAGATAAAAATCTTGCACACGTTGAATGGTGGGAAGGAACAGTAACCTTCTGAATCATATTTTGTTATCACATAGAAATGGGATGAAAAGAACCTTGTTTTTTTATGATGATGATCTCTAAGAAAGGAAATCAACCACTATGCGAGGATGGGAACGTTTACTTACCTTCTCACCCGATTCACAATCAGCACCACTCTCACATCGAATAAAAACGTCTTCGGCTTCGGCTTCAACTATTGATGAGAAACTTCTTAACTTTGTAGAACTTTGACAACTTGACCCGTTTTTCTTCGATTCCTTGTTGCTTGAAATTTCTTTATATATTTGTTCTTTCGCATGGCCATAACTAATGAAATAACACAGTAAATATGAACTTAAAATGCATATCTTTTTTGTATGTTTCGTTTTTTATTTATTTTTTTATTTAAATATTTTTTTTCTGAATATGCTACAAAAAGATAAAAATTACAAAAATAATTAAACTAAAATTAATATGGCTACGGAGAAAGGACTTAAGCACCTGATTTCTCACAACTTGTATTGCCTTGGTATCGTATAAACTTCAAAAGCTTACATCTTTTGTTTTTCATTATTTTTCACTTTGTTTTGTTTTCACTTTTGATATAGAATTTTAATCCTATTTTTGTTGCTTGCAAACCTTGACTACATTCAACTTTCTTTGTGATTTTGACGTCGCTCCGCTTGTTGATGATGATGTATTTCTATTGCTGATTTTTCGAGAGAATGGTGTCAACTGCAAACAAGACCACAAGATAGAGTTAGTGATTCTGATCATACCCTCATGATTGAAGAAATAGCACTCAAGAGATCAAAAAGTAATGTTGAAACTGGTGCGAAGTTCGGTAGCTCATCATTCTACCTGGAATTAGTGTAGGGTGACACACACTCTAAAGGAAATTTTTTAGACAACTACAAAGAGTTGAAGGTATGGTGCCTCACTTGATGTAACAGTAGGTAGTTGATAGACACATATTTGTGTCTAAATTTTCTCAATTTTAGATATTGTTAGTGCTCAATTTTGTACTTATTATGGAATTTTATGCGTTTGTAGGTATTTTTGGGACAAAAACATTTGCAAAAAAATTGGCTCGAAAAGTGATAAAGAAATCCCGGGAAAAATTACTAAAGGCAGTCACCAAATTACTAAAGGCACTCAACATTTGGATTAGGGGCACCCTTCCTCTTGAATTTGAATTCGAAATAGGCGGGAAGAATTTGTTTGCGTGTGAAAGATATATGAGTTAGTTTGGGAACGATATTTATGGAATTAAAAGGTTGTTTCGACCCAACTTGAAGAAACAACAAACATATGCTTAAACACGTCAAAGAGAGCCTTTCACGCCGGGAAACATGGCTAGAATCTGATTTGTATCCGGAAAAGAGAACTCTTCTCTGATTCGGATTAACACGAGTTTTAATTGTTTTTGGTTGGATATTTGAGTCCTGATCGACTTGGGAGAGGTATTAGGGTTTGTTAAAGATATAAATAACAAAGATATTAAAGAACAAATCATTTAGATTAAGCCGGAAAAATTCAAAAAAAAAATCTCGTGAAGAAGAAGAAGACAGACCACACTAGGAAACTTTCACAAAATCCGTTACCTATTCTTTCTTCTCCACTGCGCCCAACATCATTCGTATATTTGTCAATTGCTTTTCATGTTTCTCCACCACAAAGAACATCAATTGCGACAGTTAGTTCCGTAAAAAAAAAAATTGTATCAATCTGTTTTCATTTTTTTTTCTTCTTGTGAACACTTTGAGCCATGGTTTATTATTTTGAGAGAGTTTACAACTTAAAGATCTAAACCCCATTGTTGAGGCGACGGAGGAAACCATTTTTCCAATAACAAAGTGGTATATTTCTTATTTAGTTAATATTGCAATTCTTATATGATTTTTGTATTGATTTAAAATTGATTAAATGATTTTTACTAAATAGTTGTGATTTCGTTTGATGGTTCATGCTTAGTATAGGGCTCTTGATGTTCCATGCTTCTGATTTACAACTATTATTTTAAAATTTTACTTATTGGCAATATTTTAGAATCAAATTGAATGTGTGAGTTGCATGATTATTGGTACTAATTGAATCACTTAAAAATTGGTTAATGGTGGAATCCTTAGCCTCAGTTTTCTATATATTCTTGAATCAACTTTTAATTGAGTTTTCTATTTTAGTATTAAAATTATGTCTAAAACAAATCTTTACAAGTCCTAGCAAACGAACTATTTTTACCACTTTTGCAAAACTACCAGTAGTCTCCACTAATGATTGATCAGCTTCTCTAATACTGTATTCTTTCTGCACCTAATTCGCCACTGGCGGTTTATGTCCCTTTTTCGGCTATTGCCTCTCAATAACTAAGAAACCCGAATGTCGTTTTCTATTACTTCTAAATTTAATTATTTCGGTAAGAACTTTGTATGTCGACTTAGCTAGAAGTATACTAAGTGACTCTAAAATATCTAAACGTTGGAGGTTTTCATGCACATATGTACAAAAATTTTAAAAATTCTACCTACAAAAGCGAATATTAAGAATTATAAATGCTTTAACACTCCCCCATACTTAAACTTTACACTGTCCTTAATATAGCTTGACTCATCCAATGTAATATTCAAGGTGGGAAACTCCTACTAATGATATGAAAAAATAAAAAAATAAAAAGATAAATACAGAAAAACAAAACCAATGGGTTGTCTCCCATTCAACGCTTGGTTTAACATCTTCATCCCGACTGTATACTTTTCTCTACTCATTATCCTGCGTCTAACACGTTAGCATGAACATTTGAATGAACATCACTGGGATACCGAAATGCATCAAAAATATTGAAACAAATCTTTTCATTTTCAAACTCCATTGTGAGTGTTCCTTTATCAATATCAATCACAATTTTAGTCGTTTTCATGAATGGTCTCTCCCAAGAAACAATGGAATAGACGCGTCAGACCCGATATCCATCTTCAATATGCAGAAATCAACTTGAAATACTTGTTGATTCACCTGCACAATAACATATTCAATAATACCTCTAGGGTATACATTAGTACGACCATCTACTTGTAAAATAACTCAGGTTTCTTTCAATAGACCCAAATTCAAATACTCATAAATAGATGCAGGCATAACATTAATTGATGCTCTTAAATCAAGCATAACTTTCCACACCTTTTGTTACCAACCGCAACAGGTATAACAAAACTACCGGGATTCTTACATTTTGATGGGAGTTTATTTTGGAAGATAGACGAAACGTTTTCCCCCGCACTCATTACCTCGTTATCAGTTCACCGTTTTTTCTTGGTGCACAAGCCCTTCAGAATTGCCGCATATTTGGGGACTTGTTTATCACATCTATAAGTGGAATATTCACATGAATCTTTTTGAAAATCTCTAAGATCTCATTATATTGTTCCACCTTTTTAGAGTTCGCAAACCTGCCAGGAAAAGATAAAAGTGGAACATAAGTAGAAATAAGAGGGTTAAATTTCTCTTTAGGTCCCTCATTGGTTTGGAAAGAGTCAGTAATATTTGTCTCCAAAACCGGCCCCTTAGGGTCTTTTTTCTTCTCAGTAACTTCTGGTTGCACAGTTCGTGTACCACTCCTCAACGTCACAGCGTTGACAATTTCTCTCAGTTAAGAGGTTGAGAAAGGAGTTTCCCACTATTATTTTCCTTTAGAAGATTGATCTCACTTTCCATACTACTCACTTGTGTTTGTAGATCTTTGATTTCATTATCAGTCGTATGCTGATTTTTCTATATCAGTGATGCCATATTCTTCATCATGGCAAGCATCTCCAATGATTCTGAGTTCTGAACATGGAAAGCATCTCTGATGATTCTGAGCTCTGAACTGGTTGTTGTTGAAAACTACTTGGACGATTGAAAACTGGTCCTGGAATTTCAGCTTACTTGTTTGCGTAGCTGAAGTTTGGATGATCTGTCCACCCTGGATTACATGTGTTAGAATAAGGATCACACCTTTGTCTTTTTTGATTTGGAAAAATAGAATTGACTTGATCATTCTCATCTTCATAACCTCGGGTAGATGCTAGCACCACCACAGATGGAATTTGTTGCATCATTGCTGCCATGTTTCCCATTTCTGACGAAGCTCAGAGACTTAGTTCACTTCATTGACTCTTCTTACGAGTGGTTCTGATCCACGACTTGAGAATTGTTGAGAATTTGCTACCATATTCTAAATTAACTCTCTATCTTAAGTTACTGTTTTTTTCACTGGTGCATCACCACCTGCAGTGTCGAGAATATTTATGTCACTTGATTGAAGACCCTCATAGAAGTACTGAATGATCAACAAATTATTGAATTGATGATGTGGACAGCTGGTCACAAATTTCTTATAATGTTTCCAGCATTTATACAATGTCTCTCCTGCCATCTGCTTAATGCCACAAATCTTTTCCCGAATCTGAGTTGCCTTTAATGCAGGAAAGTATCTCTCTAATAATTCTTAAAACCATTCCAAGTTGTGCCACTGCCAGAAGATAAATAGTACAACCATTCATTAGCAGTGTCCATCAAGGAAAATGGAAACTTTCTTAACATAACTCTATCTGCATTTATATCCTTTGGTAGCATGGCCATGACTATTTTATGAAAATCCATTAGTACTTGTTTGGATCTTTATTAGTCATTCCATGAAACTTTGGTAGCTCACGAATCAACCCTGGTTTGATCTCAAATGTAAATCTTGTTTGAATACATCATTGTTGTGTATCCAGCTTGTGAGAAGCTAAGTCCTTTAGTGCACGGTTTGCGTCACCCATTGTTTCCTCTTATTTGTCTACCAGTTTATCTTTTATTATAGTTCCTCTTCGAGTCTCGATTCCAATTTGGGGAAACCCGACAAGCTACAGATTAGGTTTCGACTTTGGATCCAGAAGATAAGTACATGAAAAAAAATTCTCAAAACAAAATTAACAACAAACGATAAGAAACCAAAAATAAAATAAAAATCCCATATGCCTCCTCGACAGTGGCTCTAAAATTTGGGCGGTTGTCAGCCAAGAAAAATTATTTCAAGTTCCTTTACTTGAAAATTATAAATAAAAGTATAATTAGAAGAACATATTCGATCCACGGGGAGATATGGATTGTTATTCGTATTTGAAACTTATGTAAACTGGAGGATTTTGTTGTTCAAAATAATTTAAACTAAAATATTAACAGAAAACAATTTAAGATTGTAAACAATAGAATGAGAATATTGGTTAGAGAGTTCATCTTTCGTCATGAAACAAGTTATCAACTAAATTAGACTCAATATTCAACTTTTCTCGATATCAATAACCCTAAAGCATCATATCGCAGGTCTAGTCTGGCAAAACTCCTTTTATTATCAAAAGCGCAAGATCCACTCTTTCAATTCTTTTAACTGGATAACTTGGTGCAAGATATTGAGACTAAACTAGTATATTAATCAAATACCATGTTTGAGAAATAACCTTTAATCCTTAACCAATAAACTAAAAATTTAGCTACTCATAGCTATGAAGTTCATACACATATTAAAATAAAGAAGAAGATAAAAATATTACAAACCCTAGATGCATGAAGAAGAATGGTGGCTCCTTGCTCCCAAAAATCAGATGTAAAAAAAGTGTGTAGAAGTTCCTCTCTTGTTGTAGATGTTCACCTTTTATAGACCTCTCACTTGTAGAAACCTTAGGTTTTCATATCCAAGTCAAATCCTAGGCTTAACCACTCTAATCTAGACCAGGCCCATCTTTTGGCCACAAAATCAATGAAGCCCATAACTTCTTAGGCCAAAATAAATCTTCAAATCAGCCAAGCGTGTCAGTTCCGTGAGACTGACAGGCTACTTCAATCTTTCAAAGCATTTTGGTTTGAGGAGTTTTATCAATTAGTTTAGGTGTGTTTCTGTGAGTGATTTAGGCAAGGATTTCTGACAATCCAAATGTTCAATTCCTTCCCTGCAATCCTAATTAGGGTTGTACATGGTACAGTTTGGTACGTTTTTGGATGAAACCAAAACCGAAACCTATGGAACGGTTTTTAAGTTTTTGAAACCATGCCAAACCATTTCATAAACGTTTTGGTACAATTTTGGATGAAACGGTTCGGTGTAAAGCCATTGGCTTTAAAAACCGCTGGTTTTTCAAAATAGAAATAATATCAGTATTATAGTACACATGAGTCACAATAACCGTATATAATTCATCTCTCATACACGGTAAGAAAAGGTCTGTCTTAGTGTACACTTCTTAATGAGTATCTACATAATATCTCATTATTCATTAATGTTATCATATGTAAACAAACAATTAAAGGATGAAACTTTTCTTTTTATAGAGTGTAGAGTTGATTTCGATTAACTAGATTCAGTACTATGTTCTTCAAGAATATACTTCCACAGTATAACTAGTTATAAAATGAAAAGATTAAAATAAAGAGTGAAGATAAAGGAGTGGAATTATAGGTTATATCATGTTCTGATAGGCATAAATGAAAGAATCTGTTGACTAATATTAACGGTTTCACCAACGGTTTTTTGGTTCTGTTTTGCGTTAAACCAGAACCATACTAAAATCAACGGTTTTCACAAAATAAAAACCATGCCACGCCGTTGGATAAATGGTACAGTTTGGTTTAGGCTTAAACGATGTGGTACTGTACGGTTTTACAGTTTGAAAAGGAATACTAAATTTTTATTGAGAACCAAAAGAAGGATAAAACTGTGGTTGATGTTGATACTGAAAATCGATAGGTTGTGATTGTGGTTTCTGTTAGTAAAGATGGTTGTGGTGTTGATTTTTGTTGATTCAGATTTGGATTTTGTGGTGGAAGTGGTGGTTGTTGTGGTGGAATTTGTAGTTGTTGTAGTCGTTGCGGTGGTGTATATTGTTGATTCTGCAATGGTGATTGTTTCGGTAAAGTTAATAATAGGAAAAAGAAGAGTATTGTTTAACTGTTGATTGTTTTGTTGTTGAGCAGCGGAAGAAGTAGAAGCTTTTGTTGTTGTATTAGAGGCTTGTTGTGTTTGAGTAGTTCTCACCATTGTTACAGAGTTTGTGAAGAAAGTTTGAGTTTCTATAAATGACTCTGATACCATGTAAAAGGTTAGAAGAAGATGAAATTGTATTACTGAATTTTACTACAACTATTACAGAGCATTGGTTATACATAGTACACTGACAATGACAACTAACAGAAAAGAACAAAGAAATAATAAACCGATTCCAGCTATAGGCTGACACTAGTACAGATATCAATATTCTATTGGTTTGACTAATACAATATTAACAATTACCTCATTTGATCATCAAGGTTACAGTTTTCAACATTTTGTTTGTTTGTTTTTTCTTCTAAAAAGATGTACAATATTCAAATATGCTCACAGCTATGACGTGATGTATTACTATTCATACCTTATATATTCTTTTCCCATGCTATGTTTCCTATATCAATACTGCTAATGCGCAATGGGATATCAGGTAGAGTTATCAATGGGTACTCGATTATTCAGAGTTAAATTATAATTGACTAATTTGTATCCGGTCCCCGGTCCTAAAATTGGATCCATTAGTAATTTAGATGCTCAATAGGTATATCTAATTTGGAACCGAAATCTTATCTGGTTCAATTGTTAGTTTTCACTTTGATTTTTTCTCATTTCCTATTTCTTACTTACGTTTAATCTTTATTTAGAATATTAATAAAGAAATAATAGTAAATTTCTATAAAAATAATTGGATTAAAGCTATAATAGAAAAATATTAAGTTTTTTTTAAAAAATTTAATAGTTTTCTTAATACCCAACTGGTACCTGAGACCGATGGACATCCAGATTTTTTATCAAATCCGATTTCAGATCCACTAATTTAGAAACCAGATCCAGAACTATTTGGACTCTAACCCAACTTTTATAATCGAGCACTGTTCCAAATCTAATAATATCCGGATGAAACTGGACCCATTGAAAACCATAAGACAGAGGTTAGGTACCAAAATCTATATAACCTTATCTTATATGGACTTTAGTATTTTCCTAGATTAATTTCTAAATAAATTGTTCACATATGCCCGACACTTAAATGAGATGTATAGATGATTTTTTTTTCTTATTCGACACTTAAATGAGATGTATAGATGATTTTTGTTTCTTATTTAGTTATCACACATATTTAAAACAAAAATACTTAACATATCACCTAAAACTATTTATAAACTGTCCCTCTCACAATATAGGACCCAAAACCACCACCTATTTTTTTCTGGGGAAGGCGGAGTCCACTTTTATGTGAGTTGGACGGTATATGTAGAATAGTTATTTTTAAAATTCCATTTACAATATTTTTCAATTCGGAAATGATAAGGGTCATAAGGCGGAGCCTTTACTGTTTATTTATTTTTCTAGCTCTAAATACCTTTCCGGTCATTACATATTGATCTTGATTCAGTTATCCATTAATCATAATCTAACGATTACATGAATTATTAGATTATCCTTGATAAAAATACTAAATAAACCGACCTAAACTGTGACAATCGGTTTTCTTTTACGTTTTTTTTGCGGTATGGATAGAACTGTTGTATCCATGAATCATAATCATCCGACCATGCACGTATAGTAGGAACTAGCTAGGAAGTGACATGCATAGATATTGCCTTGCTAAAGATGGACTTTAAAAAGGAGAAACAGAATCTCCCACTGACTTAACATATAAAGACTCTGATTACCTAATTTTTTCTTTTTTTTTTCTTTTTTTTTTTTTGGTGATTATCTAATTTTACTAAACAGTTCAAGATTTACAATGAACTTTAAAAGTAAATGAAAAGAAGGAAAATGCATGCGGTGCATTAATTCATGTATATATGGACATATACAGCAGCTTGTTGTGATTTTATCTTGGCGATTTTAGTGATTCTACTTGTGATTTTCCGAGTGGACCCCTTCTCCTGATGAAAAGCTTGTATTCATCGAATGTCATGGGTTCATACATCGCAGGTCGATCTGGTGTCACAAGTTCTTTGGCAGGTTCTATCAGTAAGTTACCCTTTGGATTGCAGAAAACCGCAAGGGAGACTCGCTCTTTAGCCGAATTGACAGTAACTCTGTGCTCGATGCTCTTGTATATCGCATTGCTTAACACCTAAACCCAAAAACAATCAAAATAGATCCAAATTAATTATTATGCATGAGCAATCAAAATAAAATAACTAGTCAAAATTATAACACTTGATAATGAAGTGCTATCTGATTAATTTTCTCAGAGAAAAGAAATTATTGTAACTATCAAGATTTAATAACATGTTTTGATATCATTTAAAAAGTTATTTCTTGTTTTTTTTGAAAATAAAAAAATCAAAAATTAGTTTAGGTATATAATTTCAGAATAACTTATAGAAGCAGTAAAATTAACTTTTTAAGAAGCAATATATTTTTATTTATTTTTTTGTTTTTGATTTCTGAGATTAGTAACGGAAGTGCTTCTGCTTCTGACATCCAAACACCTTATAAAAATTCTTATGATCAAATTTGTAACACTTAATTATGAATGTTATTGGATTAATTTTCTCTGGAAAAAGAAATGACAGTAGCTATCAAGATAACGTATTTGGACACGATTTAAGAAGTTGCTTTTATCAATTCATAAAAATAATAAAATAAAAAATTAGTTTGTGTATCCAATTTTTAAATTATTTTTAAGAATAAAAAAATTAATTTTTTATGAAGTAAAATATTTTTGTTTTAATTTTTAAAATTAACTTTTAAAATGCTTTTGCTGCTAGTATCTAAATGGCCTGCAGGAATCCTTCGGGTCAAAATTATAACTTTGATAGCGAAATGCTATCTGATTAATTTTCTCCAAGAAAAAGAAATGATAGTGCCAACTATCAAGATTTAAGAATCCTTAAAGAAGGGTTTTCATCTTGTTGGTACTAAAATTTAAATATTCCAACTACAAGCACGCAGCCAGTACTACTTAGCCACATGGTGTTGATGGACCACTACTTTTGGACGTACTAGTTACAAATAGCTCTCCACCTTAATTATAGTATTGAATATAGCCCCCAAAATGGAAGTCTATCAGCTACCAAGTAGTAGTATATACTGTCTTTGAGATGAGGCCAAAACATATATGTATAGGTTCACCTCCCAAGTCCCAATTGGCGATTACTATAAGAGAATGTGCACGCGTTTAAGGCCAAGTAAAACAGTAAACACAAAGCCAAGTTGTTCACAGCTTGGGATTCTTAGAATACTATACATGAACCTCTTCCTATATACAGTTGGCAAACTACAGAGTCACGATTCATGATGTGTATCTGTTAGGATATATACAGGTGTAAAATCAGCGATTGTTCCAACAATATCCCCCTCATGTTCCTCGTGCAAAAAACGAAAAGGGAAAAAAAAAGTAATAACAGTTTTTTTCAACTGTGCCGCATAAGTGTTGAATATAAGCCATGGTGATTCAGAATGAAAAAGGTTGATGAATTATTGATATAAGATTTAAAAATCCTATAGGACAAACAATTGCATGTTCTCCAATAATATTCAGGAAATCTCAGCCACCATATTTTTAAGTACAGATCGAGTATAATGAAATGAAACTACGTAGTTGACTCTACAACTACTAGCTAGTAAGTGTATTACCTCAATTTGATCGCCGATGTTAACAATAATTGTGCCGGGAACTGGCTTTATCGTAATCCAGTTATCGCCTCTGCGAACTTGAAGGCCAGCGACATGTTCATCGGGGAATAAAAGAGTCATACCACCAGGATCAGAGTGTGAAGAAAGTCCTAAGGTGAGATCAGGTTGTGGACATTTTGGATAGTAATTAACTCTTAGAGTTGCTCCAATATCTTCTCCTCCAAAACTTTCTTTTATATATTCTTCTTTTAATCCTAAGTTTTTCGATAAAACCTTCATGATTTTGTTACTCAGATTGACCAATTGTTTTCCATATTCTTCAGTTTCTTCCCTGCATTATTTCAAAGCCCAAATCCATCAGCTAACAGGTATATATGCATGGGTAATTTTATAAGATTGAATTTTTCATTATTATAGATTTACTTACTTGCATGAAATAGGTTGAGCAGGCCATTTCTTATGATCCTTGACACAATTCGGAAGCAAATGAAGGTAATAATAATCACTCCAATCAAGAATGGCACCTTTTTGTACCCCTAGACGACTGCCATACCCTTCGTACGTTTTTGGCGTGTTTGCATATTCTTGTTTAAGTTCAACTGGTAAATGAAAGAAATCCCTCCATACTTCACGGGTTCGATGCAAAAGTTCAGGACACACACCATGGTTAATAACTTGGAAGAATCCCCACTCTGTACATGCTTCATATATTTGATTCAAAGTCGACGAACGAATACTATTATCGTCGGATTCCAAACCACTTAAATCGATAAGTGGGATTTGGTGGGTATCATTTGTAGTACTCGAAGGTCTTTGTGAAGGTGGTTTGATGTATCTATCAGGAACTACGGTCGAACCACTATCCGCCAGCGACTGGACTCGGATTATCGGTTCAGGCCAGTATTCTAGTAAATCACTCATAGTTTTCTCCTAAATTTGATCCTGATAATGAAAATGGAATACAGCAGTGAATAAGTTTGAACTATAAAGTGCAAAGGATAAGTGTGAGAGAAAGGAGCAAATGGAGTTGAATATATAAGTAGCTGGTGGATAATAGTCTTGTCGATTTGTTTACTTGTTGAGAACTGAGATGGACGTGAACAAGAACGTGTTGCTTATGGGGTTTATATAGTAGTTGTATTTGGATTGGATATATATAAAAGAAAAATGAAGTAGATGTGGAAAACAAAACATAAAGTTCATGCTTCGATACAAATAAAATAGAAAACAAATATCTTATAATAAATATTAGCCTTTTCGTGGCTTGACTTAAACAAATGTGCCAATGCATACATCATTTGTTTGTTGCGAAGGAGAGGTATCACTCCACGTTGTTAAATGACACAGTTTTCAGAATTTCATTTTAGTAGACTGTTAAATATTTTATTTTCTTCGTCAAAGTTATATAAGTACGGTTCTTATTTTTTGTTATCTATCTAGATAAGTATAGTTCTAATTCTTATATGGATTTTTCATAGATATCATTAGAATGCATAAATCCGATCCAACCCGCCAATCCGATCCGTCCAATTTTATCCGGTCCGCCGATAAACGGGTCGGGTACGGTGACTTTTTTTAAACCCGTCATCTGGCGGGTGATAGCTCCTCTCATCCGACCCGACCCGCCCACCCGCCATTCATTTTCTAGTTCAAACTTCATCGACTCTAAAGTTCTACTTCTAAACAGCTCATTCAATTTCAGTCTAAGTTCTCTTCTCTTTCAGTTCTCTTCCTTCATCGACTCTAAACAGAGCACACCACCACCACCACCGTGACAAGAAGTTGAACACAAGAATCATCACCACCACCTTGTTTCTCTTTATCTTGTTTCTTTTTGAATCTCTATCAGGTATTGTATCTGTATTTGCTTTAAATTTTTATTTCTTTTGCCCTAATTGAAATTTCTGTTTGTATAATTACATGATTGAGTAGCAATTGATTATGGGTTTCATTAGTTTTGAGTGATTGTGATGCTCAGAAGGTTTAATTTGATAAATAAATTTTCCCTAATTTGAAATTAATGTTTGTGAAATTAGGGATTTTTGTAGTAAAGCATGCCTCTGTTCAAGTTGGGGTTTAGTTTTGTGACTGCACTCATAACCACAACTTTGGAGCTTATCAGGAATTCGATATGCACTTGTGAGTCTGTGTAAGTGGTAGACTGGTAGAATATTTTGCCATTTTATTGGGTTTTAAGAAATCTCGTTGACCTATTTTGGTAATCATCTTTTGTGTGTTTAAAGTAATCATTCCTTTTAGGGAATATCTGGTTTCACATCGTTTTGCTTGATGGATTTTGATAATTGTTGCTAGTTTGACTTTGTCAACTTCATTTTCATTGTTTATGAAAGTTGTATCTCCTGTATTCTGAATTAAATTTTCTGAGGTGTATTTGCTTCTTTCAGGCAGCACAACAAGAAGAAGAAAAGGCCTCCAGTGCATGCTCCTGAAAGATATGATTGGTGCAATGCCAGAGTTCTGATTCAGTTTCTAAAGGTATTCTACGAATCAACTGTTGTTTTTTCAGCTTCTACATATGTTACTTCCCACTCACTCTTATTGGAACTCGGTACTGTTCGTCAAGAATTAGACGATTGGAAAAATAGACACGAAGATCCTTTCTTAAGTCACATGGGCGATGTAATGTTGCTCAAGTAAAACAAGTATTGGGGAGAATATAAAAAAAAAATTCGTTGATGTTTATTGCTGTACTTATGGATCCACGAGAGAAAGAACAAGGATTGTATGTGACTGTTGAAGATTTAGTTGTGCATTACGACCCTGTGACAAAAAAAAGAAGGGTAAAAGCTTGGGTTGATAAAGTTAAGAAGGATTTTGATAAACTGTTCGCAGCTTATAAATTAGAATGTACAACTAAAGTGTGTTATCTTCATTTGAGTTTGTAGGTAACTCTAGTTCTACTTCTTCTCAAGGTTCTTCTGCTTCTAGCAAGGCTAAGTATATGGAAGGAAGAAATAAACACAAAATCCAATTGATTACTGTGGAGGATCATAGGAGATCTGAGGTGGAAAGATACTTGGATGAGCCTATCTACTCTCCATCCAATGAGGATTCTTCTTTTGATATATTACTTTGGTGGAAGATCAACTCTGCGAGGTTTGACATTTTGCCACTCATAGCCAAAGATATATTTGTTATACTTGTTTCTTCTGTTGCTTCTGAATCAGCTTTTAGTACCGGAAAACGAATTTTGGATCCTTTTCGAAGTTCCTTAAAGCCTAGAACACTTGAGGCATTAATTTTATTGCAAAATTGGTTACGTACACTAATTGACAAAGATTCTTCTAGCCTTAGAGTCGAGGAGGAGGAGGTTGATGTTCTTGAGTCGGGTATAATTTGTACTTCATGGTTCTTATTTCTAAACTTCTTATACTATTATTACTATTTGTAATTGTTCTTAATTTTTTTTCATTCTAATTGTTCACTTCTTTTGTTGCAGAGATATTTGGTAACCTTGCTGATTCTTTCATCATCATAAATGATGATTGAATCTTATTCGGTGACCTGGAGGAGGAAGTTTTAAGTTAGTTTGTTCCAATGTCATCCTAAGGCAGTTGATTCTGGCGAGTTCTTAAACTTAAAACTCTTGCATTTCTTTTAAGTATATGACTGTTTTCTTTCAACTGTAGACAATCCTAAGTTACAGAACTTTTCTTTCATACAACTCTTTTCTTTCATAGTTTGTAACTTATTGAACTTTTGAATGGGCATGGTTACAGTCTTACAGAACTTTGAATGGGTATGAAACTTTTTAGAACTTTGAATGGGTATGGATACAGTCTTACAGTCTTACAGAACTTTAAATGGATTGGAACTTGTTTCAACTGTATCTGTATAGTGCCTGGAAATGTCTTTTTGCTGAAATAGTGTCGATATGTTTGATTATTTTTTTCTGTACACTACCTGGAATTTTTGTGTATGTGACTGTTTTAATGTATGTGATGTAAGTTCATGTGAATCTTTTGTAGTATCTGTAGACAACAGAGTTGGTATTAAGAACAGAACAGGATACAGAACAAAACAGGATACAAAACAAAGAACAAAATAGGATACAGAACAGAACAGGATACATAACAGAACAGGACAAGAACAGGATACAAAACTGTAGATTTTTAGTCTGGGCGGATGACCGCGGGTCACCCGCACCCAATCCGCCGTAAAACGGGTCGAGTCGGGTCTGACCCTACTTTACGGCGGGTCGGGTGCGGGTGAAAAATCAAATTACCCGCTAAATGGCGGGTCAGCGCGGGTGAGGCCAAACCCGACCCGACCCACCCGATGTGCAGTCCTATATATCATTATTAATGATATTAGTACTACCTTCATCAAAAATATATAGGTGTAATTTTTATTTTTGGTTGTCCATCTAAATACGCATAGTTCTAATTCTTAGATAATTTTTCACATATCCTAATTAATGATATTAATATTACACCAAAACGAATTTAATGTTTCTAGTTTTCATCAAAAAGGGAGGGAAATAGAAAAAATATATATTTTTATAACTCTCATATGTTTTCTTAATTTAATACAAACTTGTTTTATGCATATATACTTGGACAGAGGGAGTATTACACTAAAATGAATCTAATGTTTCTAGTTTTTATCAAAAAAAAAAGGATAATATATATAAATGTTAGATATTTATAACTTCCATATTTTTTCTTGATCTAATACAAATCTGTTTTATATTTATATAACTTGGACGGATGGAGTATTTTGTAATTAAATTTTTTTAATAAGTGTGTAACTTTGAAAAAAATCTGACATCTACGTCAAATAAGTATTTTTTAATGAATCCTATAACATTTAGCTAGGACCCACAATTCTATGAAGCTCTTTAAGGGAAAATAGTCTTTTTCATTGTTTCCTAAGGGCATCCACAATGGGACGATCAAACCCATCGATCAAAGATCAAAAGATTTGATCTTTGATCGGAGGTAAGAACAGCGGGAGATGATCAGGCGAGTTTATAGCACGGCGTTTGGTGGCAAGCGAGGTACTATTTTCTCGCTTGAAAAAACGGACGAGACAATAACCCATCGCCTGGTACAAGCGAAATTGTATCCTCCCGCCCCCCCAAAAAAAACACAGGCGAGATCCCAGAACCCCGCCCAATACCCAAGCGGAATCCCATTCTTTCGGGTGTTGAAGCGACGTACCAAACACTCGCTTACTACCCGTACGAAGAAACAGTGTTATGAAATGATCCGGGCGAGAGAGTATAGGGCCGTCCCTCGAACTTGCGAGTGATTTGTGTGGGATAATGACGGGCGAGTGGGTAGGAGGTCGTCCGAGTGCAGGAGGCGAGAATTGAACCTCTCGCCTGTCAAATTCAGCCGTTTGTAACCCTAAAAATCCACATTTTCTATTCTTCATCTTCTTCGCCTCATGTAGCCTTCTACTCGCCCAGCCGCAACCCTACCACAACCCCATTTTTCCCAACAATTCCTACGGTTGACGAGAACCCATAACCTCGTTTCCATTTTCATACTAAATCTTAAACAAAATCCAAGCGAAATCAAGGTATATCTTTTACCCTAAAAAAATTAAATTTAATTGTTTTAATTTCATATATAATTTAGATGGTTTTTTTGTTAAATTAGTTATAGATGTTGTTTAATTACTATATTATAAACCCATAATTGAAATATGAATTTGTTTTATAATTGTAAAATTGGGAATTTATTTAGGGTTTATGTACATGTTATGAATTAGGGTTTAAAATTTGTTGTTATTTGTTAAATTGAACATACAATACGAAATTGTTGTATCTTAATTTTAGTGGGTTTATGTTTAATTTTTGGATGAATGTAGTATGTTGTGTAGAAATCAAAAGAATTAATTTTGATTTACTTTTGATTTAATTTAAAAAAAAATGTGTTTGGAAATATTTGCAATTGTGTAATTTGAATTAGATTGGTTATAATTGGTGTGATTTTTGGTATTTGATAATGATGTATGTATTTTTTTGAATGTTTGATGTATAATTCTTTGTACAAATGTGTATAGAAATTTTGCTTTTCCTACATGTTTAGATGGTGTTTAATTAATTTTGAATGTTTATGTATTGTGGTGATAGATTGAGTATATTGACAATGTTCTATTATTTGTATCGGAAGATGTCTAGCAATGTTGTTTCGAGATGAGTTGGCAGAAAGAAAACCAGCAAAAAAGCTAAAATCACAGAGGATTCTGAAGCACAGTCCATGGTCCCCGAGTCGGTAGATGTTCCGGGGTTGGGATACTACCAACACATTTCATTTTTCTTTTGGGGAGATTGGGTTCACTCCCCTCGATTGGGTTATGTTGACCGGGCTTAGTATCGGTGTCGGGAGATCAGTTCCTTATGAGCCAAAAAAGTTTAAATTTGAATATGTCCGTGCGAATATCTTTCCTGAACTGAAAGATAATGCGGTATGCAAAAGAGAAGGTGTTCCACAATAGTGGGTTTCAGATGCAATAACTCTCAAGTTTTTGACTACCTATTTTGATATCGCTACATTGAACGCGGCGAACGATGATAGTGTCCTTGCTGATAGAGTTGCGAGGGCGTTCTATATGTATGTTCTGGGGAATTTCTTTTTCCCAAATGCAAAAACATACGTTGATGCAGGATGGTTGGCTGCTTTTGAAAATCTAAATGAAGTTGATCAGTACGACTGGGGTGGTCCTGCATTCTCAAAATTATATTCGAGTCTCGCCACGGCTTCTAGGGGACAGAAATCAGTATCCGGCCCATTCCAAATTTTGGAGATAATTTATTTAACATTAAATGAATTAAATTTTCTTACAATTTAATTGCTATGTTGTTAAATCATTTTGAATGTATTTATGTTGTAATTTTGGGGATACGAATATCTTGGGATATTTCGTCCAAACAAGACTACGGCTGAAAGTGAACATGAATGACCAAGATGTCGTAGGTGGTTCGCCCCCCGGAAGAAGGGTGTTGATATCGTGAAGTCAAGGACTGAACTGAATCAGTTATCTGCAGAGTCCGTGACTTGGCAACCATGGCTTACTGCAGAATACCGGAAGAAATTGGTTGCAAGGCAATAGAACTTTATAGACAACGGGTTACATTCTTCTGGCTCGACACTGTAAGTTCTCTAGTTCTTTTCTCTTATAATCTTACATTTTCCAACTCGTACTGTTGTGACATGGTTGGTATTTATTTATTGTCATTTTATTGGATAAAGCACAATATGTATCTCGGAGACCGTTGTTGGAGGCAGAACAACCCAACTTGGGGTATTCCTGCAAACCCCCTAGTTACATTTCCAACTTCGGTGACGATGAGATTGAGGACATGACATCCAGAGCTCACGGCAATTGTAGTGAATACGTACGTGTCGTGGAATACGATGTTTATTATGAATATTGGCGACATGTTACCAACCTCTACAAATATGTGACGGCAGTTGATTGGGAGGTTGAAACGTCTGGATATGCGGGTGACCGTATCAAACACAACATCCCACGGCACCGTGATCATGTACCCATTCCTCCTCCCCAACAACTACCATATGTAAGTATTGAACAAAGTCGTGAAAAAATTGATTACGGTTTATGAAATGTTGTGTTTCTAATGCTTATACTTATTTTATTCCATCCCAGGTGGCGGATTATGATTTAGTGCAAGACTTTGCTGATTTTACGCAAGAGTTAGGGGATTTTCCCTTATCTGAAACTAAGGATATGATGGACTACATCATAGTTAAGGAAGTTGAGTTCAACACTTTTCGAACTAACACAGCCGCTGAAAACCTCCTCCTACAAGATCAGGTTTCGTTGTTGACCAGACAGCTAAGACAATCCCGTCAAGAACAACCCTTAGGTTTTGCCTCATATGCCATAACACCACCTCCCGGTTCTTCATCAACAGTTCGCCCAACGCAAAACGTCAGACCATCTTTCCCGCCATTTATTCCACCAAGATCGAACTCCGGTTAAATAAAATATTTTTAAAATTTGGATTGTATTTAAAAAGAACTTCTTTGGTTATTTTTATTGTTGATTTAGTGTTAAATGAAATGTTATTTTTTTTACTAGGCCGTTTATGTAATATGATAATTATACACCACATTACTATAGTTATATGACCGTTTTATGACCGTTATATTACCGCTTTTTTTCCTTGCATAACGGCTATATTTTTTATTTGAGACCACTATAAATAAAATTCTATAGCTAAATTCCTCATTTCATTATTCCCACATTTTAGTTTTCAATGTCTGGGTACGAAAATTTTACCCCTAATGCAAGCAATTTTACTTTAGATGAAGATTTATCCATATGTCGAAACATAGTATTACATTATCCAGCAAGGGGTCAGGAACGTGATATCAATGTTTGTATGACCATGCAATGGTTGGAACACACACATGCAAACTTTTGCGATGAAACCGGTAATCCCAACAACCAGAACAGAGCAGGCATTTTTTGTCGATATGTGGAAATTACTAAGGAACTATTAGAATTTTCTTCTTTAACTGCTCGGGTCAATGAATTTCGTCTTAGGAATGAAACTGATGATGAAGTTGTTGCCCGATCACTGGAGGAATGGACAAGATGGAAACGAACTGATTTCCGGTACAAACCTCATTTTGAAATCTTAAGGGTAATGGATGAATTCAATCCTTTTGTATTTATCTTTCTACCTAGTAGGCCAGAACGTCGTCAACGTCGTCCGACAAGCCAAGCCTTACGGTTTCACTTATAGGTTTATTTCTTACTTGATTTTTCTGTATCGGTAGTTTATTTTTTTTTTCCCTTTCATGTATGTCTTTTTTGATTTAATAAAAGTATTGTACTAGCATAAGGTGTTCTTCCATTGACGACGATTCAGGCGCTATTATTAGGTCACTAGCATAAATAAAAATTCAAACTCTAAAAAAGAGATAGATTAAACTTTAACTTCAATTGATAAATTTAGGAGTTAATTCCGATTATATTTTGGACTTCATGAACTCGTAGCTTGCTACAAATATGAATTCTTCCCCCATTTCCTAAAAGTAGTGCATTTTAGCGATTTCCTCCTACACAAGCGGACGAAACAGTTACATAATTTGTTAATTGACATTGTTGTTATTGATAGAGGAGACAACTTTTCTAATGGTATGAATACTTACAAATTGTTGGATCGATAATCCTAAATGGGTGTGGTTAAAGATCCGTTGTTGTATAGATACATAATCAGCTATTCCCTTTCGAAAAACTTGGTATCTATCATAAATTTATACAACAGATCTTTGGGTTGAATTTCCATATTCCTCACCAAAATGTGTGTGGATCCTCCCCCATAAGGTTTCTGGATCAACAATTCCGGCTATAACATTTTGACGTAAGGTTTCGTAATACCAGGATTTTGTTATAGCCAAGTCTTCAGCTGAATGAAATGTTGACATGGGTGGAGGTAAGTTTTGAAGTGAACAAAAAAAGAAAGATGATTAAATAGAGAAAAATAATCTATTTCATTTCATTGCCTTGTCAAGTTACATAAAATATCACTGACAAATCATCTCATAGCCTTGTCAAGTTACATAAAATATCTCTGACAAATCTGAAAAATAATCTTTGCATTGAAATGTGGTCGGTGTCAGGTCAATTCATCACATTGGGTTGTCGACTTACAAAAAATATCTCTGACAAAGTTGAAAGATAATCTTTGCATTGAAATATGGTCGGTGTCAGGTCAATTCATCTCATAGCCTTGTCAAGTTACATAAAATATCTCTGAGAAATCTGAAAAATAATCTTTGCATTGAAATGTGGTCGGTGTATTGTCAATTCATCTCATTTCCTTGTCAAGTTACATAAAGTATCTCTGACAAATCTGAAAAATAATCTTTGCATTGAAATGTGGTTGGTTTATTGTCAATTCATCTAATTGCCTTGTCAAGTTACATAAAATATCTCTGACAAATCTGAAAAAATAATCTTTGCATTGAAATCTGGTTGGTGTATTGTCAATTCATCTCATTTCCTTGTCAAGTTACATAAAATATCTCTGACAAATCTGAAAAATAATCTTTCCATTGAAATGTGGTCGGTGTCAGGTCAATTCATCTCATAGCCTTGTCAATATCAATATTCAAAATTCAGTTTACTCTTCTATTATAAATAACCACACTGGCTTCTCCATCAATACAAACCGAGTTTATCATTAGCTCTTGCTCAAAAAATTGCAACACAGAAAAAAATGGCAAACTATCTAAATCATATAGACAACTATGCTTACTCTTATAGTTTTCCTCAGTATATTTCTTATACTTCTTCTCCTTCTGGTTCATTAAACGATGATGATAACAGTAGTTACTACTCGTCAGATGAAAGTTCACTTGAAGCGAACAGTAATAACCTTGCAGTTACTGCTGGTTTAATGTTGTCAACTATGAACGCTCCACATACACGTACAAAAATAGCAAGACAACGTGATGTAGGTGCCAAAGGTCTATGGAGAGACTATTTCTGCAACAACCCGACGTTTCCGCCGAATGTATTTCGTAGAAGATTCAGAATGCGTCGAGAGTTACTCAACCGTATATTGGGTGATGTTGTTGCGGTAAATAGTTATTTTGTGCAAAAAAATGATGCTTGTGGTGTTCTAGGCTTAACCCCCACACAAAAATTACTGCAGCAATTAGAATGTTAGGTTACGGTTGTGCGGATGATGCAGTCGATGAGTATTTACGTATTGGGGAAACTACAGTTTTGAAAGCAACCTGCAGATTTTGCAGGGTGATAGACCAACTATACAAAAAAAAATATTTGTGGACAGCAACTCAACGTGATGTTGAACTCCTCCTCGATGAAAACCAAAAAAAGGGGATTTCCAGGGATGCTTGGTAGTGTGGATTGCATGGATTGGAAATGGGACAAATGCCCTTCCGCTGAATCTGGGGCTTATACCGCTTACAAGGGTAGCGAAAGTATTATTTTGGAGGCAGTGGTGTCGCATGATCTTTGGTTTTGGCATGTATTTTTTGGTATGCCGGGTTCAAATAATGATATCAATGTGATGAACCGGTCGTATATTTTCAAAAATCTTATCAACGGTAAAGCACCGGCAGTTAACTTTGAGGTTAATGGAAATCAATATAATATGGGGTACTATCTTGGGGATGGAATATACCCAGAGACAGCAACTATTGTGACTACCATAAAACATCCTGATTCCCAAAAGAAACATAAATTTTCAGCTATGCAGGAAGGTTGTCGAAAGGATGTTGAACGGGGGTTCGGGGTATTACAAAGTCAATTTGCAATTATCAAACAACCCGCAAGAATGTGGAATCCTGACGTGTTAGCCTATATAATGAAAACTGTCATTATTCTACATAATATGATAGTGGAAGATGAACGTATTCCCGGTGACTGGCCGCATGACTATGAACAACGAAGCCATGGTGCTCCATGTGTCATTTCAAAGGACAACACTGTTCAACTTTCAAGAATGGTGAAGGACCAACGCAGACGTGCAGTATTCGATAAACAAACTGGGGTTCGTTTGAGAAATGACTTGATCGAACACATATGGTCATCTGTTGGGGATGAGTGAATTTTTTATTGGATTTTTGGCTGAATGTGTTGTAAGGACTACACTTATTAGTTACGTTTATATTTAAAGTGATCTTTTGAGTGCATCTAGTTTCTGAAGTAATTTTAAAAAATAATTCCAAAAAATTAGGAGCCGTTAAAAACATAAAAATCTATAGGTATTAAACTAAAATGAAAATTCTAAATAAATGCATGAAATTAAATACACAATATGACAATAGTAAATAATAATGGCCTCTATGATTGGGTTAATCTTTTCCTCAAAATTTCACCCTTCCTCAGTTCGATGTACTGTCTTGATACAGCATCCATTTGTGACAGATCCATCGTCATTATACGGAATTCCTCTTCTGCTTCTTGCCTAGCTTGTATTTCCGCAAACTTTGCATTTGAATCAGCTAATTTAGCTTCAAACTTTGCTTTATCAGTAGCTAATTTTGCTGTGAACTCAGCATCTCTTTGTGCCATCTTCATATCTCTTTGTTCTGTATATTTGGCATTGAAGCTTTGTTGCTCTCTATAAATATTTTCCATCAATTCATGTTGTTCAGTAAATTTTGCTTTCCCTTTTGTCTTTTGTCGTTTCGCCTCTTTTTTCCCCATTGGACGGATTACTGTGTTTTGGATATCTCCTAGGTCGTCAAAGGCGCTTGGACCATCTAGGCTTAAGTCTGGTGTGTCCTGTACGTCCTTAGATTCATTGTCGTAATCAGAATCTGCTTGTGATGAATCGAAAACAAATGTCTACCTTCTTGAATATTTAATATTTTCTAGCATAATTGTGTAGCAATCTTCATGCTTAAAACTTCGACCAGTGGCTTCCCTGAAAAGCCTACGGACTTCTGCGAACTGGTGTTTTAATTCAATATGTTAAAGGATATACAATCATATGGATTAATGTAATAAGCATAATTAAACGAGTTGTTACCTTATTTTCAGGGCCCCAGCCAGTATGATGCTCCCTTTCTACTTCAGCCTCCTTTGCAGACAATAGCGCAACATCTTTACTTATACTTTGAAATCGTTTCTGAAGGGAGGTCCAACTACGTGCTGGCATAGTAGGCATATCTTCTTTCATCCGGCATAGAATACGTGACCATAATTGATCTTCACATTGATCGTTACCAATGCTAGAATCTTGAGAAATTGACAAATGAATTCTACACATCATAATATCTTTAAAAGACGAAAAATTTGGACCTCGTGCTTTTGATCGTGGCATTTAACTAATCAATTTCAAATAAGAACCAACTTTAGAATTTTCACACAAAATATGTATGAATTCAGTAAAATGTCATTGGTCTCATATCCCATATATATAGGGTAAAAATATAGTCATTAAACTCCGACGGTAACATTTCGGATGTATTAACGGTCACCTGAACGATGGGGTATCATCTCGCCCCACCACCAGCGCATCCATGGAGGCTCGCCCAGCTCCAGGCTAGGCCATGCTGTCTCGTCCAATCGGGCGCCACTTTAGAATCTCGCCTGTGATTTCAAATTTTGGACGGTATGTCAGCACCTCGCTTATATGTAGGCGGTCTTATACGGTGTCGTCTGGTGGAGCGGAATTTTAGTATCCCGCTTGAGCTGGCGAAATGACAACTCTTCGCCCGTATTTTTAAGCGAGATTCTGGAGAATCGTTCGGTTACAGCCGAGGCCTTATGATTTCGTACGATTATAATTTTTCGTCATCGATCAGCGACGAGATTTAATCTCGAACAGTGATTTTCCTCGACTAAAAACTATAATTGATCGACGACTGTGGCTGCATTTTACCGACTATCGATCAAATTCAATCTTTGATCGTCAAAATGTCGACGATTACAGATGCTCTAAGAACTATTGTATTTTATTACTTTGTAACCAAAGTTCAAAAGGACTATAGATCTGTGTCAAGAGTTGCAACTATACAGAAAGACGACACCAATAAAAATTTTCATAACTTACCCCACAAGATGTACCAAACCTATTTCATATGATTATAATAATTTTGTTTTATATAATTTGGTACATCCCTATATAATTTGATACTTGATACTCTCGAAGCAATCTTAAATCAATTGCTTTAAGAGTTGGCAGTAGACGAGACCAATAAAATTTTTCATACTTTAGCATACAGGATATATCAATCTAGTAGATTTTGTGGTTATGATAATTTTATTAATCATAGATTTGGTATACCCCTCAGTAATTTGATACCCCTGAAGCAATCTTGAATCAACTGCCTCAAGAGTTGGTAGTAACTAAGTAGGAGACCGAATTTAATAAAGCATTTGATACTTTAGCTCACACTGGGCAAAAAAATTTGACAACCTCATTAACTGTTCTAGGAACAAGGGTAAATTCACGGGCAACAAAAAAAGATTTAAAGACGATAATAATGTCCTTAAAGAGAGCATTAGTCAAATGGTTCCCTTTAAAATATCCAGCCGAAAATTGTTCCACCAATTCTTTAGCATCAATTTCAAGCATAACACGAGTAACTTGAATCTTTCTAGCCTTTTTGATGGATAATTTGTTGTCTGGTACTTGAAACAAATTATTTAATATCCACACTTACTAAAATTAAGTGATGATGGTACCTGGCCGACTATTGACCATCAAAGACAGATGAGTTCTTTATAAATAAAAATAAAATCAAAGAAAAATGAATTTATTTAAATTCTTAAAATGAAAACTTATATCTTTTGGTACCTGGTTTTTATTCAATACCAGAATTTGGTACCCTGGTGGAACACTTTCTGATTTCGCTCCTATAAGACAAAGATCAAATACAAACAAAGGTGATGGTTGAGTTACGATCAGGTCGCTCTTGTTAAGGAATTTTGTGGCTCTATCTTAAATTTTGTGCAAGCAGTTTTTTCTACGTTATGACGTTTCCAAGATAAAACAGCTGAAAAAAATTCTTCTTCAATTTGTTATTCACACAGTGGGAAACCAAATACTTTTACTCTTACTAATCTTGCTTATATTACTAGTCTCTCCAATCAAAAACAACAGAAGAAAATCATGATCTTTTCTGTTCTCAAAACTGAATTTTTATAGCCATGTAATTAAATACGAGTTAATGACAGAATAGCTTGGTTTTAATTGCTACCATTAAATGTCTTACGACGGTCAAAACAACATTCACATAAGTGTTACCAATATTAATAAAATTAATTACGTAATTAAGACTAAGGTTGGGTTTGGTATTTTTTTCTTCTAAAAAACACTTTCAAAACGTATCCCCTTTTTAATGAGAACAAGGACAAACTTAAAAAAGCTTACCCTTTTTTATCCAATTTGAAATTCGGCCATTGGATGTAATGACTTTTAAGGATTGGATCTAATTACAGCTGTCGAGATCACAATGGATCTAATTATAGCCGTCCAGATAATGAAGGATTTCGGTATACTATATTAAATATTGTAGGGGCTTTATTTAATGTACCAATATTTTTCAAGGATTAACTTAGAAAATATATATAAATCTCAGTTTCAGAAGAAATCAGATTATTCTCTTCTCTTTTTTTGTTCTCTTCTCTTATTTTCTTCGACCTAAACATCTACCTTCCTCATGACAACCCTCGGATAAGATTATCTGGCCGTATACAAAATCATACAAAATCAGGAAGGTACACCATGGCCTCTGGATATAAATGCATAACCCAACTTCCTATGGACATTATCATGTCCTCCGAAATATACAACTTTTCTTGTGGAAAGCAATTAACAAAGGCCTCCCGACCTTCGTCATCCTAAATAGTATCCACCTCACTAACTCCAGTGTTTGCCCACAATGCAATACTAATCCAAAAACAGATATACACATTCTCTTGAAGTTCCAAACTACAACTTTATCCTGGAACACCCTGCTAACCCACCTATCAAATCAACCAGATACCAATCAAATTTCCCAAACTTCCTAACCCCCCAAACAACAATCCCCCAACTGGTGTGGTTTAAAGGCCCAATCCCAATCATTACCTTTTTTGTTTCTTATTTAGTTCTTATGGATAACAAGAAATGAACTAATATATCGCAAAGGAAACCGAACTCGGACAACATTGTCCATATGGCACTAAAACTACAGGAAGAATACACATGGGAAAAGAGAACACTACATTTTGTAGTACCTGGTATGCCACCAACTATGAACCTATTAAACACCATAAGATCATTAACAACCATCTCGATATGATTGGTCATCCCCTTCCCAGACTGGATCAAGTTCTACACGAACATAGCACTTAGGGGTTACCCTGGAATTGCAGGTAAAGGATCCATATCTAGAGACTTGAAAGCAAGGACTGTAATAGCAGTAGCACAACCTCTGGGAATAACAACATCAATAATAGTCGAATCTTGAGCCATGTTAATGGCATCCAGAAAAGCGACAGAAAGAAACTAGCATAAAGTCCAATTTAGAACAGATTCATAAAACCAACTACACTTCATCACCATATATTCTGAACCACCATGGTACATAGCTGGAATGATCATGGAAATCAAATATAAAATGCTTTAAATTTTGCATTACAATATTCAACACAAATACATGGAAACAAACCAAGCAATAAATGGATTAGCCAATATGAGCAGATGCCAGCCAATCTGCGAAACTATCTATAGCAATATGGGACTACATGACCCAACATTCGTAAACCAAATTATAATCAATGATTATATCGATATAACTGTAATCTCTTTCTAATTTTATTAAATAACCATACGACAACAGAAAAAAAGATTTATGAAAAAAGTTTTGTAGTTTAGTCACATATCCAAACAATTCAATTCTAAATTCTAAAATAAATATTAATTAATTTTCTTTGGTTGTTTGTTGAAAAAATCGTACTCCATCAGCAATCACAATTTATTACCTTATAAACACATTTCAAAATTTAGAAGAATTTTCACCAAGAAAATGTTGTCATTTCGCTCCTCGAGTGTACTCCTTCTAAATACGAAGGTAATAAATATTTTGATTCTACAGCCACCGAACTGCTCGTCGGCATATCTCATTTTCTGTTGGAGAAAATAAGTTTAATAAAAAATATTTTTAGGTCTTGGTGTGATTTGATTTAATGACTTAAGTGTCTAAGGATATTTACTCATTTTTATGAGTGAATGAAAGGTAAATGTTTAGTCCCACATTGGATACTTACTTACCAACCAAGATCTATTATTTTTTACCGAAAATATTTTAACTCTTTTACCATAAATAAAATATTTTTTCTTAGTATTTATTTTTGGGAAAAATTCGGGTGGATGGGCAAACAATACATGGGCTGACTTATGTATTGGGCTTGCGTGCGTGTGAAAGACTTGCCTAGGGCTTGTGCACACATTAACCAAGATCTATTGTTTTTAACGAAAATATTTTAACTCTTTTACCATAAATAAAATATTTTCTCTTAGTATTTATTTTTTGGAAAAATTCGGGTGGATGGGCAAACATACATGGACCGACTTATGTATTGGGCTTGCGCGTGTGAAAGACTTGCCTAGGGCTTGTGCACACATCAACCAAGATCTATTGTTTTTACCGAAAATATTTTAACTCTTTTACCATAAATAAAATATTTTCTCTTAGTATTTATTTTTGGAAAAATTCATTTTTATGTTTATCGTGGAAAAACTTGGTTTACAAGAAATCCGAAATCCTAGAGAAGTCTTTTCTCCTACAAATACAAAATTATTTCCAGAGTTGAAAATAATCCCAGAAGCGGCTACTATCCCGTCTTCTTTTCACCATCTTCTCATTTTGTTTTGTGCATTAAAATTATTCTTTCTCTTCTAATCCCTATTGCTAAGTTTAAGAGTGGATAGTTTGTGTTGTGCTAATATAAGTTATATTAGGCAGTCTTATCCTGGACACATCTTCGAACGTTGGGGTTTAGGATTGCTCATTCTTGAGTATACCTGCGAACTAATATGTTAAGGACAATTTGTTGACCTGTGATTCTGTCTTCGTCATGTTATTTGTGGTAGAGCTGTTTTGATTCAGTTCTTTATATAATACTTTGATACGTCTAACGTTGATGTTCATTGTTATAAGATTCCAATATTTTCTAGAAGCAGTAAGTAGCTCAACATGTAGTTATATAAAATAGCCTTTTTTTTTTTTTTTTTTGGCAAAACCCAATTCTAGAAGTTCACTATCTCGCTATCTAAGCCGAATGAGTGAGTGAGATCATCAAATTTAGTCCGATGACGTGAATGGTGATTTAGAAGGATGGTTTAGCTTTTATTTGCCGACACGGATTGTCAAAGTGGAAAATAAAACAAAATGATGGATCATTGGTTGGCTATATATCATGTACATTATCCACTTCTGTGTCAGTGATTGCTACTGATCAACGTTGATTACTATTTTCATGTTAGTCAAAATTATAAATTATATGTCAAACTTTGATTATGTATCGTTTCGTTTATCTTGTAAATATGGCTGTTAAGTTAAAAGTTTTTATTGCGCATTAGCCTATATTAAAAGGATAGGATTGATTTTTCCAGATAATGTGATGGGACTTGGGAGGGAATGAGGGATAATCACCACGTGAAAATAAATGTACTTCTGGTCCTGTTGGCTGTCTGCCCTTACTCGTTATTTAGCTGGAGTTGTGCTGGCTCAAGCCAAATAATGTGATGGTTGTGTGATTCAGCAAGGTCGCTAAAGGAGGTGCCAAGTTCTATACGTGGGGTTGCCAATACCCATATGATTAGGGGTTTTTGTTCTTGCATGTTAGTGTTTTTGGAAGGAGGTCTTTCTCCTTTCCCTTTTCTTTCGTTGTAATTAAAATGGAAGTGTTGACTGTGGAGTCTTTCTTTTGTATGATTTTGGGTTTTGTTTTTGCTTACTCCCTACAAACCATCTAATATATTTTTATTTTTGCCGAGAGAAAAAAAAAAGAGGAACAAGAAACCTTTATGGAATTTGATAAACTCTCTAATAACTTTAGAAATAAGATAAACCACCCTCACTGATGTGAGTAGAATTCGGGGTTTGAACTTGTAGTACCTTTGTACCACTGCACCCACCGGAAAGAAGTTGACAAACTTAATTGTAGGGCTTTTTCTTCCGGACACTTGCTATTTGGCAGTAAATGAGAGTTGAATTTGTTTGTACTTTTGTTGGTCAATTGCAACTGAATCTGGTTGCGCTCCCATCTGAGATCCCTTTATATACATAAGCATGTAAAATCTCACACAGCCATCACGATGTTGAATCCACCATCTCCATTTAAAAACATAGCTCATTGTGGATGATTAAAGGTATTATCGCCTAATTTTTGCCCTGAAAAAGGTGATATTCACGCAAACATTATTACTTTTATTTTGTAACCTACAAACATTATTTTTCCTTAGCACATTTTATCAGTAGGTTTCCTTGGATCTTTTTAGTTTATACTCGAGTTTGAATATTATTTCTTTCGTTTCAGCAAAAGTGTTACTATCATTTTTTTTATTTTATTATATTTTTAGACTAAAATAAAAAAATTATAGTAACACTTTTACTGAAATTGAAATAGTTTTTTTTAATGACTTTAAAATTTATTCCTTTGGCATTTCCAATTATGCTACGTCTTCTATCAACTTGTTTATCTTCCGGCTCCTATAAATATTTACCAAACAATTTGTCATCTCTAATGCCATGCCCATATAACAAATTCCAATAAGTTAGTTGATTTATAATTAAAACTAATTTTTTATCTTTAAGCTAAGTGAGGTGTCTTTAAAGAGTCTTGATTTAAAAATTGTAATGTGTCTACCTTTACGCTACATTTTGGGCTTTCGACTCTTTTTTTTTTTGTGAATATTTTTTCTTTTTAATATAATTTTTTTTCCCAAAAAAGAATATTTAAATGTACAATGACGTGGCATAAACTCAAATAAGAATAATCGTGGTGATTAGGTATTTTATCGGACGATTATTGGTTTAAGATGTAATCATGCAGTAAGTGTGAATGCATACTCAGCTAGTACCAGCATCTTAGTCTGACGACTCTAACCCACACAATGCTGATTTCTCTTCTTAAAATTATACTCCCCACTTGATGTTGATTTCTCTTCCTTCAAACATATATTTGTTGTTAGTTTATAAGGTCTTTTTACTTAAAATGATGTAACTTGATTATTAGCTAAAATATCAGAAAAAGAAAATGTACTTGATTGCTCAATTTGACTCTAAGTAGATCCTAATGATACTGTAGTGACTGATACTTAAAAAGATATTTGAGCACGTTTGTTGGACCATTTTAGGAATTTTTTTGCCCCTCCCCACAAAAATTAAACAATGGTGCGGTGCCTTTTCTTTTGGCCCATTTCCATCTTGACTGGTTTGCTGTACAGAATATACTAACCAATAATTCCTTGACTAAATGTTTGGACACAAACAAAACTTACAAAAGTACACAATCACTTTTTGGTTGATTTTTTCCATGGTTGAGTATCAAATGGTTACGTTTTCTAATTTCTATATATCTACTCCAATTATATATATATATAGCACAACGTGCTCAAAATGAGAAATCAAACCAAAGCTTCCAAGGACAGTGACTGCAAATAAGTGGACTGGACTGGATGTCGTCTCTCGCCTGATACGACAAACCATACCATGCGTCGATAACGACCATGCACTATGTGGCTCGGAGAGCTTGAGCAGGCCAACGATATATATCAGTTATTGGTTTACGAGTACCTATCCAAGTCCATTGTTACATATTTTACCTGGACATTTTTAAAGGCGACCAAAAATTATTTTGGGATAATTAATAAAAACAAATAAGGTCATTGTGAATTAATATCAATATATTTATTATCCATATTTTTTCTATAATAGCTAATCTACCTTGTTTAATTAGTATTAATTTTGATTAATTAGGTAATTAATATGGAATTAGTTAGTGTTAGATGATGATTTTGAGTTATTGTTTTGGAATAGAAATTAAGAGCTTTAGATTGGTTTAGATGAGTTATAGTTTTGAATAATCGGTAGGCTCGTAATTTTGAGTCCTACCGATTGTACAATCGGTAGTTTAGTGGAGTACCATAACTACCGATTATAGGTGTCGCCCCAAATTGAATTTCTCAAAAATTCCAACATTTTGAATATTCATAATAGGTAGTTTAAGAATTTTTTAAACTACCGATTATAATATGTAGCCCCAAATTGGAAATCGAAAAAATTATCAAAATTCCAACTTTTTGAACATGCACAATCGGTCGTTTAAGAATTTTTTAACCTACCGATTATGCATGTAGCCCCAAATTGGAAATCGAAAAAATTATCAAAATTCCAACATTTTGAAAATGCATAATCGGTAATTTAAGAGATTGTGCATGTAGCCCCAAATTGGAAATTGAAAAAATTATCAAAATTCCAACATTTTGAAAATGCATAATCGGTAGTTTAAGAATTTTTTAACCTACCGATTATAATGTGTAGCCCCAAATTGGAAATCGAAAAAACTATCAAAATTCCAACATTTTGAAAATGCATAATCGGTAGTTTAAGAATTTTTTAAACTACCGATTATGCATGTAGCCCCAAATTGTAAATTTAAAAAATTATGCATAATCGGTAGTTTATGAATTTCTTAAACTACCGATTATGAAAATTGCCCCAAATTGGAAATCGCAAAAAATTTCAAAATTCCAACATTTCGAAAATGCATAATCGGTAGTTTAAGGATTTCTTAAACTACCGATTATGAAAGTTGCCCCAAATTGGAAATTGAAAAAATTATCAAAATTCCAACATTTTGAAAATGCACAATTGGTAGTTTAAGATTTTCTTAAACTACCGATTATAGTGTAAAAAGTGACCAGGAACAGGCAGTTCCTGGGATTGTATAATCGGTAGATTTTTAAACTACCGAATGTAGAACACTAACACAATCGGTAGGTTGTTATCTACCGATTGTTGATGAATATACTCAATCGGTAGTTGTTGCGAACCACTAATCTACCGATTATAAAGTAAAATTTGAATAAAATAACTTGTTAAAAATAAATCTCTTGCAATTCAATTGATAACTCACAATAAGAACATAAAATCCTTTCAAATGTTAGATATTTAAAACCAGTAATGTTAAACACCAGAGACATATCCATAAAGTAAACAACCACAATCTAATTTCTAACTCTTTTGGTTTTGGTACGATGAGCACGAGGACCAGGGGCTAACAATCTTTCAGCATCAGCGTCATTGGGTTCACCCTCAGGGACATTTTCTTCAGCAGCAACACTCGTTGAACCGCGAGATATTTTAGTGTGATTTGATGTAACCCTCTTAGGCTTATTCGCAGATTTCTCCCAAAACTTGCTAGCATAGGCTTCATTATCAATGTTGTCAATGAGGTCTTTATGCTCTCTCATCGTCTCAACTGATGGAGGAACTCCCACATTTATGCACCCAGCTATCTTCTTTGAGAAAAATGCAAACCTTTTTTTTTATTATTTTTAGGCAATAACAAGCAAACGATTATTATTTAAAGTATTGAGTCGTAATACTAGAATCAAAAGGAAATAACATTAAGTACCAGCCTTTCATAGACAGAGGGTTTGTCTTTGATGATGCAAGTATATTCGGGCACCCTGGTGCTCTTTCCTTTATCTTCACGGATCACATGAAGATGAGAATGTTGTCGGTACCATACCATATAGCGTGGATCTGCTTCATCACCTCGGGTGACAGGTCTCCCCTCGTTGATCATAGATTGCATCATGTTGTTCCAATGTTCAACGGATGGGTTATCGGTGTAAACTATTGTGATCGAGACCTTACCACAAACACAATTCTCCACGTCCAACTGGAACCTGCCCCTGAAACGACTCCAAGGTTCTTCTTGGACATAACCTAGTTGACGCATCACCCTTGTGGAATTGTACATGACATATCCAGTGGGATGCCACAAGGGTCCATAGTAGAACGACAACTCAGACCTTCGCGCTTTATGACCACTAGCTCGGTCTTCCCTGTATGGATCAAAGCATACATCTTTGGACGACATCGAGTCTAATTTCCTCCTCAAACAAATCAACTGATGCTCCTTAGTCCTTGAATGGTTTCCCTCAAGGATGTATTTCGTGCCTCGGGGTGTTCCTTTCTCCCAAGCCGGATTCTCTTTGGCCAACTCGAGGGACGGGAAGTGGTCATAGATCCATGTCTAGTGTACATATCAAACCAAGTATGAGAAAATTGATTCTTAAAAGAGGATAAAATAAATAACAATCAAACCATCAATAGAGTTACCAAAATACATGTAGTAAGCTCACGTTCCCGACAATTTGGCTAGTCATTTCCCTGAATGCCTTTCTCATCTCTTCCATCAAGAACGCATGAAAAGCGGTGCCCCACGAATAATCGCGAACTTTGTGGAGGGGATACAAAAGTTATAGGAGGTTGGCGTCGACCCGGTTGTCACTAGCATTGAGGAAAATTACACATCCCAAAACACAGAGAAGATATGTAGTGGATGCAGCATTGGCCTGGTCATCGCTAAACTTTGGGTTCAACTCTTCCTTAGCCTTGGTGCCTCTGAACATTTTCATCAGTTGAACCATGCTGAATTGCCTGGTTTTGTAAGGAGCGCACCGTTTGAACTCTTCCTCGGATGTCGCTCGATCCCAACCAAGGCACCTCTCAGTGTAAAAATAAAGATGTTCCCAGCTTAACTGCTTCACATAATCAAACTTCACCGTCATACCATGGTCAGTGAGACTTAGAATCTGCACCATATCATCGGGGGTGATCGTCATCTTTCCCCACGGCATGTGGAAGGTATCGGTCTCATGATACATCTTCTTCATGAAGGCCGATATCGACACCCGGTCGTGAGGTAACATTGAATTTTCGACAGCCGTAGATAACCCCGAGTGCAGTATAATTTGCTGGAACCGTTCACACTCACCTTCTAACGGCCAATCGTTCATCTTTGTTGGTGCAGCCGTAGGTTTGAGTAGACGGACCGCATTAGAATGGTCCTAATACACACGACGAATTAAAAAACAATTAAAATGACATTTAACACTTATATGAATAAAAATACAATATGTTAAGAATGGTGTTTTATAATTATTACCTCAGTACATTAAATTTCTTCGCCTAAGAGTCTTTGTACCCAAATAATAGATCTCCTCCATCTCTTGAGAAGCCAGGGATTTGACCTTGTTGTATACCCTTCATCTTCAAAGAGTCGGGGACCTTGTGTCCTCCTTTCTTCTTAGCTGGATTCTTTGTACCACTTCCTTCTTCTTGTCTACCACTTGGTCCTCCTTCATCAAAGTATCTATCTTTTGGAGCACTTGGTCCTCCTTCTTCTTCGTTTGTACTTCTTGGAACACTTGGTTGAGTTCCTTCAGTGATAACAATTTCGCTAGCGCTCTTTTATCTTCTCGCACTAGCAGTTACCTTCTTCCCCCCTTCACGACGAGACCCCGATAGAATTGTATCGTGGGAATGCTTAGGTCGCCTTTCTCTTCTTTGATACAAAACAAAGAACAATTAATTCCAATAAGACACCGTTTAGTCAGTACATAATCGGTAGGCAAAGTAAATTGAACGCAATCGATTGTTCATAATCGGTAGTCAAAAAAACAACGTAACTACCGATTGTGCATAATTTGTAGCTCGGGCTCTATATTATCAACCGATTATGCATAAAAAAAGAACAGAAAAATCTATGGACACACATACAATCGGTAGTTACATAAAAAACTTAACTACCGATTATGCCTAAATTTGGGTCCAGGAATATAATCGGAAGTTTATGACCAAATTATAACTACCGATTATGGTTGATGTTTGAGGAACCACTAAATTTCACAATCGGAAGTTTAACCCTATACGAAACTACGGATAATGTGTAAATTTGGGTCCAGGATTATAATCGGTAGTTTATGTCTAAATCTAACTACCGATTGTGATCGATGTTTTTGAGGATCACTAATTTGTATAATCGGAAGTTTAACCCTATACGAAACTACCGATTATCACTAAATTTTGGTCCAGGAATACATTCGGTAGTTTATGACTAAACATAACTACCGATAGTGCATGATGTTCATGAACAATGAACAATGAAGAACACTAACATAATCGGTAGTTTAATACAACCACGAAACTACCGATTATGAAATCTATTCTAAAACCCTTGATATTCTAGTGACTAATTCATTCGATTGAATCAATATAAACACAAATAATGGTAAACTCTTACCTTATTGGAGCCATTATAAAGTTCCTGAGAGGTTGATTGTCGGAATTGGTCTCCGTTTCTAGGTCATCATCTTCGTGTTCTTCGTGTTGTTCTTCAACAATCTCTTGATTTCTTATTCTTTCTGTAAAATCCGGTCACTCTGTATTAGGAGGTTGACGTGTTGTTTGCTTCTTTCTTGCCATTCTTAGATTGTAATTACAACGATGATTTGGTTTACGATTATACGATGAATTGGTTTACGACTAATTGGTTTACGATGAATTGGAAATGCCACAATCGGTAGTTTGAAAACAAGAGAAGAAGAAGAGAAAACAGAAATTGATAATCGGTAGAGAAGAAGTGTGAAATAGGTTTAGGTTTAGGTTTTATTAGTGAAAAGTTTTATGGTAATTGTTTGATTAGTGAAAGAATATTTAAGTGTTTTTACATATCACTAGGTTATCCCTTAGCCACATCCATGGGATTGAGATTAAAAAATTGTCCCAAGTTAATTTTTGGTCGCCCTCAAAATCGCCAGGATATTTTACTTGTGATCGAATGGATATTTAGAGAAAGAAAAATCAAATCTAGACCATAGTGATAGATAAGAGTCAGGAGCTGATCCATTTAGGGTGTCGCCAGTGAATAACACACGTTTTTGGGTTTTTAGTGATGATGGAGATAAACCTAAATGAAAATTGATTTCCAGCCGATATTTTTCTGGCTTCTCTCTAAAAAGAAAAAGAAGGGTTGATTAGGATAATGGAATTGGACCCTGTAGACTGACACTGCCGACTGCCGACGATATATTTATGTTTTCTGCCCGTCCCTCCATGGTAATGCACTGAGTTAGACGTACACCTACTAGTCCATTACACGTTACCAACAACATGTAGCCAACAACGCAAAACGTATTCTTTTTTCAATTTTTATTTTTTGTAGAATTGTTTTTTCTTTTTCGAATTATTTTATAGACCTTTTTTATTTTCACTTTCACTACAGACGGCCTTTTTGGACTGTCAAAAAAAACATCCCAAGAGACCAAAAGCCGTCCCGAAAAAATATTAGGAACAGTCACTAATACTACTTGGGACGGTTTTGATTTTTAGTGAAGGGTGGGTTTTAAGGTCTTCTTTCTGACGGATAAAAAACCGTCCCTAGTACCTTAGGGATGGTTTAACAAAACCGTCCCTACAATAAATTGAAACAATAGGAGCGGTATAAAAAACGTCCCTAATATTTGAATAATTGTGAAATCCAATTTCCCTGTTTTAGTTGGCAGAATGCCATTCACTCATGCATCCACAAACCCAGATTAGAATGCCATAAATCCACAAAACAGAGAATCAGAGCTAAGAAGATACACAAAATTTATATACTCAGAAACCAAGTTGTATGTTTACAAAAGAGATGCACTCATTCTCAAAAACTAGTTGTTCTCAAAAAAACAAGATAAAAAATAGATGTTTATATATTCTTTACAGTAAAT
>JAJJMC010034228.1:0-16018 GCA_023531435.1 Papaver californicum | reverse complement strand
TCACGGCAGCTGAAGCTGTTGCTCGGTGATGGCAAAGATGACATATGCTGGTTGATTTTAGGTTCGAGTGAAGTATGGAATGTTTGCGTGAATTTAAAGTGCTTACTGTTGTGAGGAGAAATCAAACTGTGGTGGCTCATGGCAGACAATGGTAGCTCGATGGTATAGCCTGAGAAGGGTGATGCTTATGTGTTTGTTCAAGTGATGATGTGAGGCTCTTGCTCGTGACAATGGTGAGCTCGAGCCTGTGATGGTTGAACTTTTCATGGTAGTTGAGTTGAGCTTGTAGTGGCTCTTGATTGTGCTCGAGTCTGTAGGAGAAGGTGTACAGGCATAGGTTCATTAGCTAAGAAGGGAAGGTGTGGCAAGGCATAGGAAACCTTGTACAAGAAGAAAAGAAAAGAAGTGAATAAAGACGTGATGTACAAGAAAAAAAAAGAAAAAAAAAAGAAGATGAAGTCATCCGTGTATGACACAGATTTGTCTTGAAAAAGGATTTGTGGCTATATATAGCCTTGTGCTGCAGATAATTAGGGGGGGAGATACAGAGACATACTTAGACCTACAGAGAAGAAATATACACTTCCCGGACTCTTTTGGACAGAACTTCACGGACAGAAAATTAGAGACACTCCGGAGAGATTAAAGGGTTAGTTTGTGTTTTCTTTTTATTTAATTTTTATGGCTTTTGAGAAAGCCATATTGGGCTAATTCCTTTGTTAGGGCGAAAGAATGAACTTGTAGTGATGATTTTTATTTGTGTTTCGAAACTAGGGTTTTTAACTGTATGAACTAAATATTATTAATTTGTCTCTCTCTCAACGTTTTACCGTCTCGATGATTTTTCATGTTCTATGCCACGTATAGTTCATTGTATGATTAGTAGAAGGACTCACTGAAACCTCGTATTAAATCGTTTCATGAATAATCTTTGACTTTTTATGCCCCGTATACTTAGTACTTTCGAGATTCTACCTTAGGTTGAGGACAAACAATTCTTTTCGAAAATTCTTTCTTTAGTGCTTAATTAAAAATATTCCGTGTATTAGTAGCTAGATTTGATACTGTACATGAGTAAAATTGAGACCCTATGTGACGAACGCAATTAAATCCTAATCTACAAAGGATTCCCAGAACCTTAACATTTTTCTCTTATTGTTTTCAAACTTTATTAAATAGTTTTAATTAATTTAATTCTTTATAAAAAAACCTAAAAAAAATATATTTTAATCCAAAATCCTCGTGGGAACGAACCGTATTTGCTCTTGTCTACATCTTTCGACACTGTGCGCTTGCGGTAAAACAAAGTCGGTTTTCCGACGCACCAATACCTAATATATATGTAATAGTATGTCGTGTCAGTTGATGTTTGTCAAGGACTTATTAGCTCGCAAATTTCTACTGAGTTTTTCCTTGCCTAAGCATTTTATATGCACCTGATTATTGCCCGCAAACTCTACATGTGGAGACCTTTTTTTAGGCGTTTCCAATCACTTTCCCACAAATTCAGTTTAAGTGATATAATCATGTAATGAATTTTTTTGTTTTTTTGTAGATTCTCGATGACATAGTAGAGAAGACATAAAGAGCGTATTGACGTTTCAAGAGTATGAAAAGAGGCAAATAACAACTGCAGACAAAGTTGACCAAATGTGCCAAGGAGTCGAGAAGGGGTTGAACTTCTCTTCAGATTTCAACGTAGAAAGTGGTGAACTTTCTCCCATTTTTATTCCTGCACCCTTTGCCATTTCCCATCACTTGATTTATGCATGGACCGACCAAAGTAAGTTATTAGATGGATCACACACGCTTTCAAAACGAGCTTATAGGTCAAATTTGTAGTGCACTGCTCTTATCTCCTCATTTTTCTTTGAAGCTTGTATTAATTCTTCTGCAGTGTTCGTGAGACGAAATATTGTTCTCGTTAGCAGTCATCAGGGGAGGAACTTTTTTTTTGACATTATTTGTGATATTGTTGTAGTCTATGTGATGTTCAAGCTTTTGATTAGCTTTTATAAGAAGTGGTTTATTTCCACAAGTATGAACAAAAATAGCTTTCTACTCTCTATGTGTATCAAATTGGAATAATGAAATCAGATGTTCTACATTTATGATGTAAAATGGAATTTATTTTTTCGGTATCTTTTGCTTATTGAATTCTTCTGCGGGATTTATAAGAAAGATGGTGAAAGTAGACGAGGCGACAGACTATCATTGATATTACAATGTCAGTAACATAGATTATAACATTAACTTTACACAAATGAGTTGGTTATATCCAAGGTCTCAAATCTTTTACTGAGATTGTCTAGTAGAGTGAGCCCATTTTATAGTTGATCTTACAAAAAAATCCATTGGATCAATGCATTTTTCTAAAAGAGGATCATCAGGAGGCAAAAGATATCGCATATCGTCAGAAGCAAGGATAACAACATTCACATCTCTTACCAAAAGAACTTGAAGAACAACTCTCAATAGAATTCTCGCTCCTTCGATATCCTTCTTCATCAAAGCTTGACCGCTGGAACTATTGTGTGCTCCATTGCAGCTTTATCTGGCAGCACAACCTCAAATCCCTGCAGGCCATAACTTAGCAGCCAGCATATAAAAATAAAACCTACATATCTTGTTTACAACTACTTATCCAGCAACAACCAAGGTTATGTGGAAACTGAAACCGAAGTCGGGAAATGTAACACCTCGTTCTGAAGTTTTTTTTTATTATATCGTGCAGTTAAATTAACATCAGTAGCAAGAACTCCAATCCTCAAATTACTCCCAGCTTCAAGTGGCTTTAAATTTTCCTTTGAGTTTCTTAGCAACGCAATCACCCATATGAAGAAAAGGAACTGAACACCCTTTAGAAATCTCAATGCCACATATGTGAAACATGGAAAGGCATAACAATACAACGAGCACTTGATTGTTCAAGAAACGTTATTTTTCGATCTCAAATTCTGCAAAATTGGAGCAAAATCCAAATCCAAACAAGCATTTCTCGTATCGAGATGAAAATAACAACCACAGGGTGAAAGTTGTTCCCTCGACACTTGGTCACTACAAATCATAAATGGTAGATTTTTCTCTCCTTCTTTTGAACTCCATTCTACTAGTTTTTCTACGAACCTCAAAGTAGAAGTCGCCAATACACCTCCTACGATTCCGATTGTATTCACTTGGATAAGTAAATGACCATTTTTCCTATTATTAGCCAGACCAGAACTCGAACTTGCACTGTTACTAGGTAGATTTTCACTCTCATTGGTTTGCAAGAGAACTGATAATGGTTTTACGGCTACCACTCTATATATAAAATGGTATTCAAACATCAACAAATCATTATTTCCTTCAACGAATATCAATATGTATTGTTGGATCATACATAAACTAGATTTGTAAATGGAAAGTAATTTATATTCAAACATAAACTAGCTTTTTATCCAGTACTTATTGATATGTATTGTAACCTATCCAACTATACATATTAATAAACTAACTTTCTACTCAGTACATATTGATATGTATTATCCAACTGTAACCTATCCGATTACACATATTATATATGTACTGATTGATATGTATTGTCAGAAGTCAGTTTTTCCATCAGTACATAACAATATGTGATGTCAAACATACTATTTTTACACGTTTTTTTTCCTTTGCATGATAGTAAATATTAATGTGTATTGTATCTGCATCTGCATCAACGAATTACTTTTTTCCTAAGTACATATCAATATGTATTGTAGGATCATATTTAAGCATAAACTAGGGCTAGGAGTTTATACAATACATAATGATATGTTCTTCATCAACAAATCACTAGTTTTGAAATAACTAGGAGATTGAAAATATTAATAAAGCGATTATCATTAATTTCTTCAAGAAAAAATTAAAATTGAAATAACCCTAGTTTTGATTAACCCAGTTTTGATATAAATTTAAATTGAAAAACTTAATACATACCTTAATCAGATATGAACCCATATCATCATCAGAATCAATAAAATCTTCTTCATTAACAGTAATTTCTTCAAGAATATATGAGATTCATATAAGTTTCGATAGAAAAAAGGAAATCCGCGATTATAAGATTATTTTCGATTACAAAAATTGATGGAGTCAAATCATCATCTTCATCTTCATCATTAGTAGAATAAAACCGACCATAAACTTAAAGTCTAGGTTAATCTTGTAAAGAGAAATGTCAATGGAGGTTCGTGTTTCATGTTAGAGAGAGAAAGTTGAGGGAGAAGAAGAACGACATAGAAAAAAAAAATTATCTTCACGGTTCACACGTTCTTGGGATGATGGGTATGTTAGTCATTTCCATGATTTAAAGTATTTTTGGACCTTCCATTAGACAGTTTTTTCCATTGGACCCTAGATTAAGTACTAGGTGGGTTTATGGACCAACCAACAAATCTCCCATTTTATAATTGGTTTATTATACTTAGGCGGGGTTTAACCCACACCCGGTCCAAAAAAGTCAATATAAAGTGTAATCCAATAAAAAAAAAAAGATTCAATGACCCAATCAATTAAAATCAAACACGATAATATTCATCCACCAATCAATAAAAAAGTTTTTATCACCGTTTAATATGTAAACAATTTTTAATGTGGTGAATTTATTTTCCATCGCTTTAAATATTATGGACAATATAAGATCTATGTGGAATTTAAATCCTCTCTCTATCACCTGAAATCCAAATGTCCAACTGAAAACTAGTCGTTTTATAGTCGTTAAATTAGTCGTTGTAGTAGGATAACAGTTAAAGTATGCCGGAACTTAATCAAAAACTTCAAAGATGAGAAATGATCAAAAGAATTCATTAACAAATCATTCAATTACTAACAAATATGGTTACAACAGTATTCATGATCTAAGATAGTAACCACAAATAGAGACGACAATGTTATCAACCGAGACATAAAAAACCACCTAAGACTTGATTTTTCCCTGCACCAAAAGGAACAAATGCATTATCACCACCAAAAAACAGAGACAAAAGAATTAAAGGAAATAGAACTTTGAAAGAAAATTCGAGTAATCGACAGATAACACAGAAGCTCAAACTATTTCTGCTACCTAGGAGCAGCAAATATGTTCAGGCTGTCAGAACTCTAGAGAGAGCCGAGATTTTGAATAGAACCTCTTCATTAGGACAATTAACACAAACAAGCTCAGAAAAAGTCTCACTACCCTGATTCTCAGCATCTAGACCCCCTATTGCCATTCCTTCATCTTTTTCTCCGGCTTTCTTGTCTGAATCGCGGGAAGACTCTTCAATCATGCCCTCAACCCCGGCAACAATTTTTTTGCTGGTGGAATCATAGAAACTTCAGAACTAATATCTACGACCTTCATTTTTTAGGAAATCTCGTCGTCCTCTTCTAGAAACATAATCAGCTGTCTCCCATCCTTCTCCATAAGTAAAACCCTTTGTAAAATCATCCTCAAGTGGGCACCCGAACTCCACATCATTTATGATACAATCATATGTTTCAATAGGACTTGAAACGACAATAGTACCATCAGCTGCCCAAAGATTTCTCTTAACACACTGAGTCTCCCTATGCCTTGTTCTAGGAAGTGTAATAATTGAAGTATCAGAAGCCAGGGATGCATATCGGTCGGTCGGCCAAAACCGAACCAGAGCCGACCAATGACCGGTTATTGTTTTTAAAACTGTAGCCAAAACCGAACTAGTCTCGTTTCGGTCATGGTTTTCATCGGTTTTCAACAGATGGTAAATAGTAAATAGAAACAGAGTTTTTCACCCACAATTTTCCTGCCAGATTGTCTAATACCTATTCTACAAGCAATTTTCCACCTACAATTTTGTACCTGCCATAAATATAGGCTCGTACAAAATTATTTTGAACATAATACCTTTAGGTCTTAACTATGTAAAGTCTTATACAAGGATAAAAGCCACACAATTCAAGAATGATGAAAAATCACACTAGTCTTCACTGTCTTCTGATCCAACACATCTGTTTAGTAGCATTGCATGAAAAGAAATTGGTACATTCGGATTGTAATAATGATAAAAAAAATGCAAAACACCAACAAACTGTAGAGCACTACACCATTGTATATGATTCAATCACATAATCAAGTAAGATTTTAGCCTAATTATATTCCCAATACAACACTGACCCATTTTTGACCCCTCGGTAGTCTACTAAATGTGAAGCCCAAACAACAACACTAATGAAAAGCAATAAAAATCTTGTCACGCCAGCTGTGGTGATGTTAATATCTAAAAGTTAATTTTAGACAAAATAATGTAATGTAGAAGTACTTTCTTTAGATTCGGAAATCAAAATCGAACAAGACAATCCTAAACCACGAAAGTAACCGTTCCGTCCTGCTTCAGTTACAAGGAGAGAAAATAGGTTGATCTTAGAGGAGGAAATCAAAGAAAGTTGAAGGAAATAAGTGTGATGAATTGTGTGTAGAAATGTTAAACTATTGAGAAAAATAATAGAGCTTATGAAAATGGTAAGCTTGTTGTGTTTTCTGAATAAGCTAAGTAGCCTATTTATAATAGTTGGTAACACACACTTTTCCTTGTAAAGTAGTAGAGATAGTGAAGAAATGAAGAGGTGGAAGTCGTGGAGATAATGGTATAACCGCCCTAGAATCTTCGGGAAACCATTACTCCATTAATCCATTAACTACTTCAACCTTACCACTATTTTGTAACTTCCTTATCATGGGGTGTTGTCACGCCGCATATTGTTATAACCACCAGACCAAAATCCCATGAAGAATCCCCCATGTAACATGTTTTGATTTCTCGTAAGAGTTAGTGGAGTCATGGACTCTGAATTTTGTTGTAACATAATGTTTATGCTAGTTATAATGATGTATATGAGTGTTACAGGCTTGATCACGGTGTTGCTAGTACCCACCGATGTCATGGTTGTAGCCTAGGTGATGGTGCAAGAATGATACTAGGACAAACAAACATGAAGCTTAAGAGAAAAAAATAGGAAAAAGGGAGCGCTAGCAGCGTAGTTATCTGTGCCATCGTTGGCTACCAATAGAGCTAGCGCTGCTAGTACTCGTTTGGCATAGGCATGTTGGTTTTGACTTTATTGGCTTTTTTCTCTCTTTTGGCACATGTGTGTGCTAGTTATTTGTGTTGGGAGTGTGGCTAGGGCTTGCTAAGGCTGGCACTTGCTAGTGTCATGATTATTGCCTATGCACCGCTAGCTTAGGCATTCGTTAATGTCATGGCCATATTTATGGCCTGTTTAGGGTTTCTCAAATGTATGAGATTTAATGTTAGCATCTATGTTTAACTTTTTATGCAGTGCATAAAATTTTTTTTCAAGAGATTCAGCTGTGGAAGTTTGTAACTTGAGACAATGCTTGATGCGAATATGCAATTAGATAATATGCATCTAGTTAGAAGTTTTATTCAGATATGACATAACCTCTATTCTGAATGTTCGTAATTTTGTATAATCAACATATTATGATTAATACAAATAGTTCACATGGAAGCTCATGAAATTCGAAGGCGCGTACATATATAAAGAGCTACAGGGATAATATAGCCATGAGCTGAATACGCATTCTCAATTCTCTAGTTGAATGTAAGATAGCAATATGTATTTATAATTCAGATGTCGGGTACGAAATTTATGCATATTTATTTCATGCTTCTGCATCTGAGCAAAGGTAATATTACAATCTGCTCCTTTGTCGAAAATTCACCATCAACATTAAGTCCCATGCTTAGCGAGAAATAGTAATGTTTCGTGGTAAGCACTAGATGGTGGTATAGATATTAGCAAATCTTCAACTAAATAAAATTCGTAAGACTAGGAATGATTATTCAATCTTTTCCGCAATATTGCAATAGGCTTGTTATGTCAGCACAGGTCTGTTGGGAATAAACTGTCTTATCGGTACCTGAGACGCTAGTGGTAGCATTTACATGCGGTTTTTGGTAATTCAATGATGGTCGTCCATATGAAAGAAACTTATAGGGGTGTCATGGCCACAAATATTATTTCCCCAGAGGCGTGGATGACCTGCATCTTTACATGCTGAGCCGGTCACCTGGTGAAGCCTGTCACCTCCCTCTTGTCAGCGGTCGGTCTTGGAGTTTTGGTCTACAGTCATACTCAGATTCATTCTCCTTGGGATAAAATTCTGGAAAATTCCAATTATTTGAATTTTAGGTTTTCCCACCTTAGTCTATTTAAACAAGCGGATGGCTCAACCCATTTTCACTTTTTTTCTTATCTAGAGCTTTGAATAGCATCACTTCATCACTGCAACATGTCCGACAACAATGGTAGACCTAACCAAGGCAACTCCTGTGTTAAGCGTACCACTTGGATCGCAAGTCCAATGAGTTTCTCTTCTCTCTTTAGCTTTCATATGTGTATGATGATTACGGTGAAAGCTTGAACATGATCTGATTATTGTTTTTTTTTTCTTCTAGATTTCTAAGGTTAAGAAGGTACCACAGCGATGTGTGAAAACTAGGAGTCTCTGAGCTATGGTAAGCTTGTTCTCTTCCCATCTGAAACCGTTTTTTCTTCCACCTTTTAAAAAAAAAAAAAAAAACACGCATCCATGCTTATTTGGTTGTAGCAGGAGATAGAGATTGGAAACATTGAAGTTAAGGAGAATGAAGAGTTCGTACCAGTGAATAGCCGAACAAATATTTGTGCTGTCTTTAAGAATTTTTCTAGCATCATGGCTTCTCTTGCGAGTGCTGACTTGAGTCTTCCCATTTATGATTATCCTAACGTTGGGCTCCCCTTTGAGTTATAAATTGAGTCCTTATCTCGGAAGCATGAAGTAGTGAGAGGATTTGTTGTGCCAAAATATCATGTGGACCTCTACATGAAAATATGGGAAAGGTAAGGGCATATTGCTACAACAGAGCAGGTAAAGAGTCATACTCCTATTCTCATAACAGTCGTCGTAGGCCTCCTCCCTGTTATTGCTGAGATGGATGATGCACCTCCTTATACTGTTACACACTTAAAAATCCAGGAATGGGATGAGATGTTGACTACTTGTGAGGGCTTCCATTTCAACATAAACTGGTTGCGTCAGCATTTGGAGAGTGTCAAAGCGGCTCATGCAACGGCTTTGGCAGAAAGTAAAGCCTTGAAGGAAGATTCCTCCAAAAGTGAAGAAATGGCTCGAGATTTGCAGACTCGTTCAGAGAAGTATGATGAAAGATTAGGAAAATTGTACCACCGCAATTACCTTCTACGCAGAGATCTGTATTAGGCTATAGGATAGGCAACGAAACATTTTTGTTTTTGAGTAGTTTGAATAAAGAATGTTTCAGATGAATGTAGTGGGTTTTGAATTTTGAGAGTTAAAATATATGTTTTGAAGTTATATTAAATTTGTGAAAGGAAAGGTATTTTTAGGCGTAATATGCCTTGAGCCACTTACCATTAATGACTGTCCCTATAACTTTTCAATTCATATTAACCATCTTGTAATACCTGCTCAGCATGGCCTTAGAGATAACATAAGGCCCTTCCCACTTTGGAGTAAATTTGGAGCGGATATATCTTGTCGAATATTCTTAGATGTCCTAAGTACCAGATCCCCTACTTGAAATACCCGTAGTTGTACTGCCTTGTCGTACGCCCTAGAAATCCTTTTTCGATAATTCGTCGCATGTTTTTCTGCTATGGCTCGTCTGGATTCGAGTACATCTAAATCCGTTATTCGAGAATTGGATATTTCAGACTCATTCCAATAAACTCCGCTTGCTGCTGCGATTCTGGATGATGGGACTTTAATCTCTAAAGGTAGAATTGCATCGGCCCCGTATTCAAGAGAATATGGTGAGGTCCCTGTAGAGCTCTCCGGAGAAGTTCTATATGCCCATAAATCCATAAGCAACTGTTCATCCCATGTTCTTGGATGGTCATAAACTGTACGACTTAGGATTCTGACGAATTTTTTGTTGGTGATTTCGGCTTGCCCATTTTCTTGAGGTTAGTATGGCGTGGATAATACCTGCTTGATGCTATAACTTTTGAGCAACTTTTGTACATATTTATTTGCAAATAGAGTTCCATTGTCTGTTACGATGTGTTTTGGAACTCCAACTTTGCATATAATGTGTTCTTTGATGAAGGCCGTTATAGTTGCTCCGATCGTGCTTTTGAGAGGTACAGCTTTGACCTATTCGGTGAAGTACTTCGTGGAAGTGATTATATGCTCATGTTGCTTTCACGAGGATGGATTAAATTTTCCAATGAGATCCAGTCCCCAGCTGTAAAATGGTCAAAGGCTGCTTACCGAGTGAAGAGGAAGGCAAGGTGTGTGAATAACATTGACATGGATTTGACATTGGTGACATTTATGAAAAAACGAAGTTGCATCGTCCTCCATGGTCGGCCAATAGTATTTTTCATGGACTTGGAAAAATAGTTTTTCTTGCCATGGTGTTCTCCTTCATGCGCTTCTTTAACGATGGTCTGAATATCTTCTTCTGCCAGACATGGCATCAGATCGCCGCCGAAGCTCATCCAGTAGAGTGTTCCTTCGTGAAAGACAAATCTTTTGGCTTTTCAGATCAAGCGTGACGCTCGTTTTTCTTGAGGTGTGATGTTATGTCGAAGATATTTGCTAATGCGTCCCGCCAGTCCCCAACATTGTGTATAGTCAGTATTTCTGATTGTTGTGGTGGGACTTGACAATTGGAGCAAGATCCTTGCAATAATCGGGATTGGGCCTCCATGGTGGGTCAGTAATACCCAAGACTTTGGATACGTCTATACAAGGTTACCACTAGTGTCTGACCGGACATCTCTTGGTGTACTTGATTAAGTCTCCCTTGTGCTTTATCATCCCCCATACTTCTCGACAGATAGCCGTTTGAGTTTCTATGATATAATACTCCATTTAATAGAAAGAAATATTTTAACTCTTTAAGACTGACCTTCCCTTGGATATGCGACTTGCTAAGCTCTTGGATAATAGGCGTCCTCCAGTCGTTGTCTTGTTCTTCGCATGGCTTGTTCATCCATGTCGAGGGCATGATACGTGTTTGCATAGTGAGGGTTTCCTCCGAATCTTCGAATTGTAGTTTCTAGGATAGAGTTGCCAAGCAATCAGTGTGTTTATTGTTGGTGCGCCCCGTATGTACGATCGTCGCCTTAACAAAGTGAGTTAAGAGCTTATGTGCCTCATCCCTATACGGGTCTAGTGTTTCTTCCTTGAGATAATATACACCATTCATCTGGTTAATTAGTAACTTCGAGTCTCCCCTTAATTCGAGACGTGTCGCTCCAGATTGCTTGGCTAGCGATAGTCCCAATAAAAAGGCTTCATACTGGACAGAGTTGTTGGTGCATTTGTAGTCAATCTTGAACGAATATGAGAACACTTCGCCAGTTGGTAAAACTAGTACGACGCCGGCTCATCCTGTATTATTTCTTGGGGAAGCAAAGCCATCAAAGTACAATAACTAGACTTCTTCTTCAGCGAGTGAGATGTCTGGGAATTCTCCAGGTACGTCTTCATGAGTCGTAGTATCATCTTCCCCTGGAAAAGCTGCAATTAGGTCTGTGACCGCTTGTCCCTTTATCGCTTTTGGTGATACACATGATATGTTGAACCCTGACATCTGTAGCAACCATTTTGCGGTCCGTCCTTAGAGAGCAGGTTTTGATAGTAAATATTTTATGGGATCGTCCTTATCCATCAACACCACTATATTTGCCAGTAGATAATGCTGAAACTTCTGGATGGCATGCACCAAGGACATGCATGTTATTTTAACCTTGGGGTATCCCAGCTCTGCATCTCTTATTGTACGACTGAGATAGTAAATGGGACATTCAGTCCCCATGTCGTCTTCTTGAGCCAATAGGGCCCCTATAGCCGCTTCACTGAAGGCCGTGTAGAGGAGTAATGGTTTTCCCGGAGCTGGAGATTTTACAACGGCTGGTGATAGAAGCAATTATTGAATTTGATGAAACGTCTTTTGTTGCGTAGATGAAGCAACGGATTGAGCTAGTCCGGGAATAAAGCGCCTAATATATAATACCTTTCTCATGAAGATTTTAAGTTCCCTTAAGGTGCGTGGCGGTAGCATGGTGGTGATAGCTTGTGTTTTGATCGGGTCCACCTTGATTCCTTCTGTTGTTACCTGAAATCCCAGAAACTTCCCAGAGGATACGCCAAAGGCGCACTTCAGATGGTTCATCTTCAAATGGTATTCACGGCATCTCTCGAACACTTGGCGTAGGAAATCTACATGGGATTCTCTAGTTTTGGTTTCACTCCCACGTCGTCGACATAGTCTTCCACTTTCTTGTGCATCATGTCGTGAAAAATTGTTGTCATGGCTCTTTAGTAAGTAGCGTTGGAATTCTTCAATCCAAAGGGCATCACTGTGTAATAGAATTTTCCGATAGGAGTTCAAAATGTGGTTTTCTCAGCATCATACTCGTATATCTTTATTTGATTGTAGTCGTTATAGCCATCCATGAGCGAAAACATGCCATGTCCACTGGTATCATCTATGATCATGTCGATGTTCGGGAGAGGAAAGTCATCCTTGGGACATGATTTGTACATATTCCTGAAGTCCACACAACATCTTATTTGTCCATTCTCTTCTTGACGGGGATAATATTGACCAACCATCTGGGGTGTTGGATTGGATTAATAAAGCCTGGTGCCAGCAACTTCTGAACTTCAGTCTTGAGGGTACGGTCACACTTAGCATGCGTAACAAGCCATTAAACCCCTAGGTGTCTCTAGTGGTCGAGTTATAGTCTCGTGAAGGTTTACAAGAGGTATACCCAAAAATACCTAATCTTCCAACTTTCAAGTATTCCAAAGCACATGCATCCAAAGAGCTAAGAGGTCATAAAGTTTCTGCACACTAATAATAAGAAGTTAAATGTATCAAAGAACATAATTCTCGTGTTTAACTCTTGAGTTAGGAGAAAACCAACCATATGAAAGAATTCATCATCGAGAGCGATCGAATGTTTCGACTTCTGCCACACCAATATGGTTTTATGAAAATTGCACTCAAAAGACGCACTTTATGGTTCTCATGTGCGCAGGAAGGAATGAAGAAAGAAATCCTGCACACGTTGAATTGTGGGAAGAAAAAACCTTTTGAATTATATTAGAACATCCCATAGAAACGTGGGAAGAACCGAACCTTTTTTTTTAATGATCTCTACAAAAGAAAATCAATCACTATGGGAATGCTCGTTCTCCTTCTCATCAAATCTACAATCAACACCACTCTCACAACGTCCCATAAAAACGTCTTTGTTTTCAGCTTCAACTGTAGATGATGAACTCTTCAACTTCATAAAACTTCGACAAATTGTTACTTTATTCCTCTTATTTTTGTTGCTTGAAACTTCTTTATAGATATCTTCTTTCCCACGGACTTAATTAATAAATACAAAAAAAAAATATACACTACACAAATAAAAACAATTTTTTATTTCTTTTTTATTCAGATTTTTTTTTCTGTTTTTTTTAGACAATAAATTATTGAACTAATATGACCGTGGGGAAAGGAATTTAGAATCAACAACCTGTATTGTCTCGGTATCTTAAACTCTACAAAACTTCACTTCTTTTGATATTTCCGTTCTTGTACTTAGTCTTCAACTAGGATATAGAATCCCGCTCATTGTATTGTCACTTCACTTTGAATTTGAATTTTTTTTCTTGTAGTGCTGCTCGTAGACCTTGAACGTCTTCAACTTTCTTTAAATTTATAATTTTCCGTATGTTGATGATGATGGTGTTTCTATGGACCTGTTGTTGTCGAGAGAGACAAAATGGTGCCAACTGCAATCAAACTACAAAGTAAGATTTAATGGAAGTTCTGATGTCACCCTCATGATTGATAGAATTAGCACTCAAGAGATCAAAGTATTGCCGAAATTGGTGCGAGGTTGGATAGCTCATCATTCTACCCGGAGTTTGCGCAGATAAAACACTATAAACGGACAATTTAGACAAGTACAAAGAATTTAAGGTTTGGTGCCTCTCTCATATATGGGTATTAATGATCATCTTCTCTAATATTGTATTCGTCACCGGTAGTTTAAGTCCATTTTTGTTAGCTCTGGCCTCACAACAAATAAGAAACCCAAATATAGTTCTCTAATACTTCTAAGTTCAGTTATTTCGGTAAGAACTCCGTATGTAAACTAGTTATAAGTATACTAAGTTACTCTAAAATATCTAAAATTTGATGTTTCATGCAAATAGTTACAAAAATCAGAAAATTTTCTAGCTATGAAGTGAATACTTAAGAATTCTATATGCTTAACCACTCCCCCACACTTAAAATTTACATTGTCCTCAATGTAAAGTGACTCATCCAATATAAAATCAAGGTGGGAAATCCTACAATGATATGAAAATTCTGAGAAAACAAGAAAAAGTAAAAGAAATACTAAACCAATGGGTTGCCTCCCATGCAGCGCTTGGTTTAAAGTCGTCAGCCCAACTTTCAACTTGTTCGTTCCTATTCTTTCAGAGGCAGTGAATCACTCAGCTTAATGACTTCTTGATTCTCCGTCACAAATTGAACATAGTATTAGTATATTTTCATTCAATGATTGTTCACTATGAAAATTTTCCCTGTTTCGGGACTAGAAATCTCACCTGCACCATGAGGAAACACATTAGTAACAACAAATGGTCCAACCATCAGGACCTAAGTTTACCAGGAAACAATTTAAGACGAGAATGAAATAAAAAAACTTTTGGCGTATAACAAAACTTTTCCGAGAAATTATCTTGTCATGGAAAGATTTAGTTTTCTCCTTGTAAATGCGCGAACTTTTTTACGAATCATTGCGTATTTCTTCTAACTCATTTAGTCGAAGCTTTCTTTGTTTGCCTGTAACATCTAATTCTATATTACACATCCTAATGGCCCAATAAGCCTTGTGTTGAAGTTCTACGGAAGATGACAAGGTTTACCATAAATCAGCCTAAAAGGAGACATTTCAATGGACGTCTCGTACCGGTTTACCCATAAAGCATCACTGAGTATCAAACTCGAATATTTCCTTATAGTGTTCAACGTCTTCTCTAAAATGGACTTAATCACACAGTTAGAAATATCAGCTTGTCCACTCCTTTGCGAATGATACGGTGTGCAAACCTTATAAGTAAATGTTGTGCTTCCTTAGGAAAGCGTGAAAGGATCTCTGAAAATGGGAACCTCCATCGCTAATAACCATAAGGGGTATGCCAAATTTATAAAAAAATTGTTCCTTCACAAGCTCACAAAAAACTTGAGAATCATTAGTCTTGGTGGCTCTAGCCTCTACCCATTTAGAAACATAATCAACTACAAGAAGTATATAAACATTCCCATACGAATTCACAAAAGGCCCCATAAAATCGATACCCCATACATCAAATATTATCTATGGGGAAAATTTGTGTTAGTGGCATTTGATTTCTAGGACCTAGATTCCGGTTCGTTGGCATCTATCATAAGATTTACAAAACAATTATGCATCTTTAAATAAAGTAGGCCAATAGAACCACTCTCAAGAACCTTGAGATCCGTTCTCTTGGACCAAAAATAGCCTCCGCAAGCATATGAATGACTGAAATTTAGAATAGATTGAAATTCAGATTCTAGAACGCAACTTCGGATCATTTATTCAGGGCGATGCTTCCACAAATAAGGTTCATCCCATGTATATTGCTTGACAACTTTCTTAAGCTTGTGTTTCTAAAAAGTAGACATAGTAGTAGGTACTTGTCCTGTCACCAAGTAATTTACAATATCATTGTACCATGAGAATGTACCATCGACCATGAAGCTATCTTGCAAAGGAATTGCTTCTCTGGACACAACCAATCTACTTAAATGATCTGGTACGGTGTTCTCACTTCTTTTTTTGTCCTTAATTTGAATGTTGAACTATTTAAGAAGAAGTATCCACCTTATGAGTCTTGGCTTAGCGTCTTTCTTTGTTAGCAAGTGCCGAAGTACGGAAT
>JAJJMC010034219.1:0-10000 GCA_023531435.1 Papaver californicum | reverse complement strand
TTTGATCCAATAGCGTTCCATTAGATAGGAACAGATTTGATAAATACTGATAACTCTCGGATGGAGTATTAGAACGGAAAGATCCATTAGAGAATAAACTATTGGTTCTAAGCCATCTCTGGCGATGAATCAACAATTCGAAGTGCTTTTCTTGCGTATTCTTGATGAACCAGCGTTTATATATAGATGTAGGAGGCTTTGTTTGGGAAGTAAGAAGCCCCTTTGACATCTCTTGATCTGCAAAGAATTCTCGACGTGAAAACACAGAGATAAAGGGCTGATCTTTGAATAGGAAAAAGAATGGATCTGCAGGGTCCCAAATGTATTGGCTTATTCGAAAAAAACCTTGTTCTTTGGAGGATCTATCTCGTGTCTGGTACTGCATGGTTCCACTCTGCAAGAACTCCGAATCATTCTCTTGAAGCTCAGCCTCTTTATGATAAATGATACGCTTGCCCCGAAATGACCTGGCCCAATAGGGAAATCCCAATTCATTGGACCTTTCGATACAATCAAATAGATTGCCACAAGGGCGCCATATTCTAGGAGCCCAAACTATGTGATTGAATAAATCCTCCTCTATCTGTTCCGGGTCGAGGGCTCCTTCTTCAAACTCCGACTCGTTTTTTTCATATAGAAATCTCTGATCAACAAAAGAACAAGATCCATTTTGCATCATATCTAAGGGATTTCTTGGTTCGGACCGAAGAAGCAATGTCACTCGATCATTATCAAACTGACTGCAATCTTTTTCTGTCCGTGAGGATCCCACCAGAGCGCCTTCTACTTCTAATAGGCCATGAACTAGATCAGAATCATTCTCAACGAATCCATAAGAAGTGATCCCATTTTTTTCATCGGGTCCGGGTAGAGACCAAAGATCTTGAGCGACCGATCCGGCAGAACAACTCAAAAGATAAAGAAGTATCGTTAATTTCTTCATGCTCGTTCCAAGCTCGAAGTACCATTTGTACAAAAAAGAATCCCCTTCCTTACATGATTTCTTCTTCATATAGATAGATATAGGATCTATGGGGCAATTACTTAGAAGTATATTTTGTGCCACAGCCCTTCCTATCTGATAGAAAAGGATCCCATGATCCTGAACCGATCTTACCTGGGATCGCAAATCCCAAGTTTGTCTATGAAGAGCGGATCTAATTGTATTAGTGTCTAGAATGGATTTCTTCTGTGTAATACTAATGGATAGGGCCTCATTGGTAAGTGCTACAAGATCTCGTGCATTGGAGCCCATGGTTATGGCCCCGAATCCATTAGTATGGAACATTTTCTTTTCCAAGTGAAATCCCCTAGTATATGAAAGAGTGAAAAAGTGCTTTCGTTGTTGTGGAATAAGAAGCCTCCGTATCTTAATGCATGTATTTAATTTATTCGGAGCTATTAGAGCGGGATCTACTTTTTGGGGAATATGAGTCGAAGCAATAACAAGGAGATTTCTAGTGGAGCATCTTTCACAATCCCTGGAGAGATAGTTCACTAATAGACCGAGGGATAAGTAATTCGACTCATTCACATACAGATCATGAATGTTTGGAATCCATATTATGCAAGGAGACATTGCTTTTGCTAATTCGAATTGAAGGGTGATATCAAATCGGTCTTTTTTCGGCGTCATATACATAGTTAGCGCATTCGTCATAGTTAGCAGCTCTGTATCAAGGTCATCATCGATATCGTCACTAGCATCAATCTCGATATTGTCACTACCATCAATATCATCAATAAGATAACCTTTAGGCTTGTCATCCAGGAACTTGTTCGGAAATACCGTAATGAAAGGAACATAAGAGTTTGTCGCTAGGTATTTGACCAAATAGGATCGTCCAGTTCCTATAGAACCTATCACTAAAATACCCCTAGACGGGGATAGGGCTAAGCGGAGCGAAAAGGGTTTTCCATGAGATGGGAAATGAAAACTATTAGCCCCACACGAGGTTTGTGAATAAGTGATTGTCTGATAATGAGCAAGGAATATCCGTCTTTCTGCTAAACAGGATCTATTGAACTCATAATTCATTAGATCTTTTTTATGAATGTCAACTAAGTATCGTAAGTAAATTGATCCCGGTTGTTCAACCATTTGATAACCAGAGTCATTCTTTGATAAATGATCACTATGAGTCAGACTCAATAGAATTTGATCAATCCTTTTTTTTGTCGTTAAGGTGGAGAACTGAACCAAGAATTCTCTTTCTTCATCATCAATCGAATCACTGTTCGCGACCCAGGATTCTATTTTATCATCAATCCAATCAACGTTCACGTTTTTTCTTTTTCTTATCAATGAATAGATCTCTTTACTTGTACGACTTAGATATCTCGTATTTCTCGAAAAAGTGATTCGATTGATGGGATTTGGTATGATACTTATGATATCGATGAGATTGATATTCAAATATTTCTTCTTAGAACGTATTGATTTGACCCCATAAGTGGGACCACCACCCAATAGCATGTTGCCACCAGAAGCAGAACCCCGTATTTCTTCTAGAGAATCTCCTAATTGTTCCAGAGCAACTAGAAAGAGATTCTTTAACCAGAAAGAGTTCAGTTCAGATGTAGGATACCTATCCAGAAGTTTTCGCAACTCAATCATGTATGATGGAATCATCAAAGATTTGATCTTTTCGAACTCTGTCTGTAACTCACTAGAGGCCCGGGAAACAAAGAGAAGATGTGTACGAACGAGATATCCAGCAACAAGAAGAAGGAAAAGGATTGAATAGAGGAACTCCCGAGCATTTGGTGATCTCAGATGTATCCATATCAATGGAACGGGTGACTCATTATTTCGATGAATCATTTCTTCGGACAGAAGAAGATTATGTAAACACTTACTCGAAATCTCACTTATCGGATTCCATTGTGGAAGAATCGCCCACAATTTTTTCTGAGGAATTGGCCATGATGTATCTGATCCATGCATAATATCATGAAAAACGGATACAAATTTTTGACTGCTACTTAGTATCGGCAATAGGTCTGAAAAAGTATCTAAAAGGGTGAAATTTAGATATTTGCACCCTGCCGAAGTAAGGAACCATGGCATATATGTTTGTAACAGATTCCATTTTGAGAGATTTGAAAAAGCACTATCTCGTTGAAGGGTTCTATACATCTGCCATTTCTCAACGCATTTCTTTAGACAAAGACTCTGTTTTTTCCTCTTTTCGGATGGTAAATATTTCTCAGAACATGGAGTGTGAATCAAACCCATGTTTGAATTGAAATTGAGATACTGATGCAAGTTCTTCCCTTCTGAATCAGAGAGATTCATATCTGAAAGAGGTTGACAATAAGTTCTTTCAAAATTGACTATTTGTCCCTCTGTTAGAGGTGTTCCAGAAATGTCTGGGATCGAGTAAATAGCTCTACGAACGAATGGATCGGATCGAATTGGAAAATGGAAAGATTTGTACAAGTTATACCTTTCGTCACCACTTTGTGGAAAATCGTTAGGTATGAATATGTTAGATACCTGTGACTCGATTGATGAAATAGTATCTCTCTCCAAAAAAACATGTTTTTTTGGACCGACGCACAAAGAAAAAATGTTGTTGCGAATGAACAAGATATTGAGGAATTGTCCATACGTAAGATCATAATTATTGATACGGGCCTTTTCCACATAAAAAGGGAATCTTTTGTTACAATCGAACCAGAAGTGATGTGGATTATTCAAGAATCGAAGTCGATTTGCTTTATAAAAAGAAGAGATCAATGAACTTCTATGAAATGGTTTCACGGGATTCAGCCAATTGTCTCGATCGTGGGATATCATTGAGAAATAGGAATCGGTGTTATCAAAGTCTTTCCTGCGATTATTTCTAGTATGAAATGAGTCAATCATCCACTTTGGTATCTTATTGAATAAAAACGGTGATATTGTTCCTCCATTGATCAAGAATTTCGATTTTTGGGAAGTATCACGATTATCCAATAAGAAGGGTTTCAATTTATTCAAATGAACGATTTGAACACCTATTGATTCTAACAACTGATTGCAGAGTTGATCATTCGGCCCTTTCAATTCATAGATGTGGATCTCGGACCTATGAATGGGGATATTCCCGATACTCACAAAGAAAAAAGGAAGTGACTTAGACAAAAAGAGAAGTGACTTGGACAAAAAGAGAAGTGACTTGGACAAATCTTGTTTGTCGATAACCTCGGACCAATCAATCGAATATTGATTAATACGTAATCGACCGAACACTACTTGAAAACGGCTCTTCTGCTCAGAAACGAAATGTTCCAAATGTTCCTGGAAATTATTGCTCCCGTTGGGCCATTTGTATCTATATGCATTAGGATCCCGATTCATGGATCTCTCGGTTCGAGAAATAAGAGGATCGAACCATTTCTTCTGACTCTTTTTCAAATTCGATAAATGTTGGTTGATCGTATATTTCATTATAGTTCTATGATTCAGAGTATCATTTCCTATTTGATCCCTTTGAATTCCATAAAAGAATCGATTCGATACATTTCTTATGTACCCATAGGTGCTATATTGGATTTGAATCAGATTTCGGATCAATCTATATTGATTGACTGCCTCCATTATGTTGTTGCTAGCAAATACCACTCTTTTTGGTTTTGGATCTTCCAAGTCATTCCCGCAGGAGATCCGGACCGATTTTTTTCTGATCCTTCGATAAAAAGATTCATTCTCTTCATAAAAAATAGGAGGTAGAACCAAGAAAGATTTCTTTTTCGATTCATCCCTGGAGTTGAATACCTCATTCAATAATTTTTTTTTATCCAACCCGTAGGAATCAATAGAAAAGGAAAATCCCTTATGATACACCAGATCCGGCTCGGTTATTGATAGAGTGAATAGATCTGCCATTTCTTGAAATCTCTCTTCTGATTCAAAATCGCGGTGTAACGTGTACCCCCCCCTGTTTCGGTCATGGAATAGATGAAAGAAAGAAAAAAATGGATTTTGGTTCAAGAATGAAATCTTATTGGAACTGGCCATATCCGGTTCATCCTTCGGAACCATATCACATCCCGGATCTGATGAAATAGGATGAATTGAGACGGTATTTTGTAAATACGTAATTATCTTGAATATATCAACCATTTCTTTATTTTCCGATCGTCTGGAAGGGACAAAAGAAACATCTTGTTCTTTCTTCAACAATTTATGATCTCTAGTGGACCTCTCAGTAGGATTCGAACCCAGATGAAGTTCTGACCATCTGTCAGAGAAAAAGGAACGAATTGATTTTGTAGAATTCCCAAGAATTGCTTCGATTTCTTCCGGAAGCAGATGATTATTCATCTGCTTCTCACGTTCCGTGAATAGCCGGGACATTGAGGAATATCCAGAAAGGCATTTCGGGAATCGGTCTGATTTTCTCTCTGTTCGTTCCGTTTGAAGAAAGGAAGGATCCCAAAGAATCGATCTTTCTTTTAGTTGTTGAATCTCTCTTTGATTGATCAATGTGTGATATTCCGAATCCTCATTACTAATCGAATCGAAAGGGTCTCTGGATTGATCAGAAGATCCTTTCAATTGGCTAGAATTCGTTACTTGAACGAAAATAGATCTTGTGGAATCATATTGAATATTTGACGATACATTCCGTACCTTGCTAAAAAACCGATCCTTGCTTACCAACCACACATTGTCTAACCAAATCCAACTCTCTCTCGATACGTTCCTCAAAAAATCCGACTCGTGCAGATTCTTCCCCCAACTAACGAAGATATCTTGGCGGAATTGCCACATATGAAATTGAGCACAATTTTGCAAAGAAATACCCCACTTGTTTCTCGAGAAGAGATGGGAAACATGTTCAATCTCATTTGATTGAATAGTTGACTCAGCTCCTTGTTGTTTGAAGAAACCCTCCACTTCAATTGGTCTTTTTTCACGAAAAGCAGACATGAGATAACAAATCCAGTGTTTCACTAAGATTTCGAATAGCTGGCCCGAATTCAAGTTGATTATGTTTCGCTTCTTCCTCAGAGAAAGACGATCAAACAATTCCCAATCATGGTCCTTGCGGATCGGATCATCCGTATAGGATACAAAAAGAAACTCCAGATATTTGATATCTTTCTCTTTAAATGAGATCTCAATTCCAGCTACGGTTTCCTTAGATATCTTACAACTAGAATTCCACCTTTTTCCGATCCGGTTCCTCCACCACCGCGAACCCCAGTTAGAGTCAGGCATGATACACTTTTTCGTTATTGGGAGAACCCAAGTACTCTCTTTCGGATCCATGAAACAACTCTCAGAGATCTTTTTCCCTTTTGGAAGATAGAGGAGCGAAACAATCAACCTATTAATATTGGAAGACCAAAAAGATTCTTCCGATGTATCATTTCTGGGTCCAATGGAATTCATAGGTATAGGAAGAAGCCCCATCAAATAGAGATTTTTTCTTTCGACCATATTTCGATTGTTAATACGATATATAAGGACCGCTACTACAAGCAGTACTACACCTTTGATCGTGAAATATCGATTGCTTGTTGAACCCTGTGAATCGCGTGAAAGGAGGATACTCCAAATTCGGGGGTCAAAGAGTTTCATAAAACGTTCTTGGTGGAAAAAAAATGTGAGTGAAAGATCCCACTGAATCGAATTTGGTCCATGAATCTAAGAAATAGTGAGAATTCTTGATCTCTCTCAATATCTCTCTCAATTCGAAGATCCAGGATTTGAATTGATGTCGTTTCATTGATTCCTGTTTCATTGATTCCTCCTAAAGATTTCATTTCAATTGGAATTTGGTTATTCACGATGTACGATGATCCCTGTTAAGCATCCATGGCTGAATGGTTAAAGCGCCCAACTCATAATTGGCAAATTCGTAGGTTCAATTCCTGCTGGATGCACGCCAATGGGAACGTTCAATAAGTCTATTGGAATTGGCTCTGTATCAATGGAATCTCATCATCCATACATAACGAATTGGTATGGTATATTCATACCATAACATATGAACAGTAAGAACTAGAATTCTTATCAATACTGGAACTCATAGGGAAGAAAATGGATTTATGGATGGAATCAAATATGCAGTATTTACAGACAAAAGTATTCGGTTATTGGGGAACAATCAATATACTTCTAATGTCGAATCAGGATCAACTAGGACAGAAATAAAGCATTGGGTCGAACTCTTCTTTGGTGTCAAGGTAATAGCTATGAATAGTCATCGACTCCCGGGAAAGGGTAGAAGAATGGGACCTATGGGACATACAATGCATTACAAACGTATGATCATTACGCTTCAACCGGGTTATTCTATTCCACCTCTTAGAAAGAAAAGAACTTAAAAAAAAATACTTAATAACACGGCGATACATTTATACAAAACTTCTACTCCGAGCACACGCAATGGGGCCGTAGACAGTCAAGTGAAATCCAATTCACGAAATAATTTGATCTCTGGACAGCGTCATTGTGGTAAAGGTCGTAATGCCAGAGGCATCATTACCGCAAGGCATAGAGGGGGAGGTCATAAGCGTCTATACCGTAAAATAGATTTTCGACGGAATGAAAAAGACATATCTGGTAGAATCGTAACCATAGAATACGACCCCAACCGAAATGCATACATTTGTCTCATACACTATGGGGATGGTGAGAAGAGATATATTTTACATCCCAGAGGGGCTATAATTGGAGATACCATTGTTTCTGGTACAGAAGTTCCTATCTCAATGGGAAATGCCCTACCTTTGAGTGCGGTTTGAACCATTGATTTACGTAATTGGAAGTAACCAATTAGGTTTACGACGAAACCTAGAAATCAATCACTGATCCAATTTGAGTACCTCTACGGGATAGACCTCAACAGAAAACTGAAGAGTAACGGCAGCAAGTGATTGAGTTCAGTAGTTCCTCATATAAAATTATTGACTCTAGAGATATGGTAATATGGAGAAGACAAAATTGTTTGAAGCACCGACAGAACCGGAAGCGCCCCTTGTTTCAAAGAGAGGAGGACGGGTTATTCACATTTCATTTGATGGTCAGAGGCGAATTGAAAGCTAAGCAGTGGTAATTCTACCCCCGGGGAAAAATAGAGATGTCTCCTACGTTACCCGTAATATGTGGAAATATCGACGTAATTTCATAGAGTCATTCGGTCTGAATGCTACATGAAGAACATAAGCCAGATGATGGAACGGGGAGACCTAGGATGTAGAAGATCATAACATGAGTGATTCGGCAGATTTGGATTCCAATATATCCACTCATGTGGTACTTCATCATACGATTCATATAAGATCCATCTGTCTAGATATCATTATATACATCCAGAAAGCCGTATGCTTTGGAAGAAGCTTGTACAGTTTGGGAAGGGGTTTTGATTGATCAAAAAGAAGAATCTACTTCAACCGATATGCCCTTAGGCACGGCCATACATAACATAGAAATCACACTTGGAAAGGGTGGACAATTAGCTAGAGCAGCGGGTGCTGTAGCGAAACTGATTGCAAAAGAGGGTAAATCGGCCACATTAAAATTACCGTCTGGGGAGGTCCGTTTGATATCCAAAAACTGCTCAGCAACAGTCGGACAAGTGGGTAATGTTGGGGTGAACCAGAAAAGTTTGGGTAGAGCCGGATCTAAGCGTTGGCTAGGTAAGCGTCCTGTAGTAAGAGGGGTAGTTATGAACCCTGTAGACCATCCCCATGGGGGTGGTGAAGGAAGGGCCCCAATTGGTAGAAAACAACCCACAACCCCTTGGGGTTATCCTGCGCTTGGAAGAAGAAGTAGAAAAAGGAATAAATATAGTGATAGTTTGATTCTTCGTCGACGTACTAAATAGGAGAGAAAATCGAGAATATGTTTCTTCGTCTTTACAAAAGAAAAAAAGATAGGAGTAATTAGCTGTGACACGTTCACTAAAAAAAAATCCTTTTGTTGCTAATCATTTATTAGCAAAAATTGAAAAGCTCAACATCAGGGGGGAAAAAGAAATAATAGTAACTTGGTCCCGGGCATCTACCATTATACCCACAATGATCGGCCATACAATTGCTATTCATAATGGAAAAGACCATCTGCCTATTTATATAACAGATCGTATGGTGGGTCACAAATTGGGAGAATTTGCACCTACTCTAAATTTCCGGGGACATGCGAGAAGCGATAATAAATCTCGTCGTTAATGTTAATAATAATAAAGTTAATATGGGTGCTCGTCGTTCATTAGTGGGAGGTTAACCTTATGATAAAGAGGGACCCAGATGTGGAAGTATCCGCTTTAGGTCAACATATATGTATGTCTGCTCACAAAGCACGAAGAGTAATCGATCAGATTCGTGGGCGTTCCTACGAGGAAACACTTATGATACTAGAACTCATGCCTTATCGAGCATGTTATCCTATTTTTAAATTGGTTTATTCAGCAGCAGCAAATGCTAGTCACAATATGGGTTTCAAGGAAACAGATTTAATCATTAGTCAAGCCGAAGTCAACGAGGGTACTATTGTGAAAAAGTTAAAGCCTCGAGCTCGAGGACGTAGTTATCCGATCAAAAGACCCACCTGTCATATAACTATTGTATTGAAAGATATATCTAAAGATCAAGACTATTTCATATGGTTAAGAAAAACGGGATATGTATATATAGATAAATATACGGATGTTAGAGAGAGGTATCTATGTATGGTAGAGCACGAAAGACTAAAATGGGCTAATGAAGAAAGCGAGGGTGTATGGGACAAAAAATAAATCCACTTGGTTTTAGACTTGGTACAACCCAAAAGCACCATTCCCTTTGGTTTGCACAACCAAAAAGTTATTCTGAGGGTCTACAGGAAGATCAAAAAATACGGGATTGTATCAAGAATTATGTACAAAAAAATATGAGAATATCTTCGGGTGTAGAGGGAATTGCGCGTATAGAGATTCAAAAAAGAATCGACCTGGTCCAGGTCATAATCTATATGGGATTTCCAAAATGGTTAATAGAGGGTAAACCGAGAGGAATTGAAGAA
>JAJJMC010034209.1:0-12678 GCA_023531435.1 Papaver californicum | reverse complement strand
TTTTTTTCTAATTTTTCTTTATTGCAGGGTTTTTTTCTGGCTGCGTAATATCTCTTATAGTATGCCTTATTCTGGTCATAAATATTAGACAAGTTATTAAAAAGGACGGCTTTAGGCAGTACATGGAGACCATGTTTATTCTGTATAGGTAATTTATTGCGAACTGCCAAAGTAATCAAATCTAATTAGTTAGCTTAAAGGAATAAAGTTTTCAATTTAACAACTCATGTATTGTTTGAATTTCTGTGCAGTTTATTTGGATTTCTAGTCCTACATATGCTCCTGTATGCATCCAACATATACTTTTGGAAACGTTATCGAATCAACTATCCCTTTATATTTGGTTTCAAACAAGGCACGGAGTTAGGATACAGGGAAGTCTTTTTATTGAGTACAGTTCTTGCAACAGTTGCACTTGCGTGTGTACTTGCTAATCTAAACATGGAAATGGATATAACGACCAAGAAGTACAAAGCCATAACAGAACTACTTCCTCTTGCTCTAGTTTCTGTAAGATATTATATTACAAGCCCATTGCATTTATGTTAGGATGCTGTTTTCTTAGCTCGCTAGTATTAATGTCTTATCTTATGTGCAGGCTATACTTCTCATAACAGTTTGTCCATTTAACATTGTATACCGATCTAGTCGAATTTTCCTACTGCGGACTGCATTTCGCGCTATCAGCGCCCCACTTTACAAGGTAATTATATGAATATATTTCTTCAGTAAAAACCTTGAGTATGTCGTTTAATAAAAAATTGGTGCCTATCTTATTAACTTCTATCTCTTTTCTGCTGAGTAGGTCACTCTATCGGATTTTATGTTGGCGGATCAGATGAGTAGTCAGGTTTGTTTATCTCGTGTAGTTCATCTGTCTTATTTGAGCGTGAGTGTGTATTTATGTCATTGATTTGAAACAACCAGTTAACCAGGATTGTCCCTTGTTTTTCTAATTAATTCTACCAGGGCCAAGCTCTTAGAAGTGTTGCATTTTACATCTGTTACTATTCTTCCGGGGACTACAGAATGAGGAAGACCACTTGCAAATCAGACATAGTTTACAATTCTTTCTATATTGCGTTAGCTGCATTCCCATTTTGGTTACGCGCATTACAGGTTTGTTAATTTTTCACATCAAGTTAGGGTGCTAAACTACAACCAAAAAAAAAAAAGTTATGGTGCTAAACTAATATTTGTATTATGTAAAAAATCTACTTTAAGTACTAGAGTATCTGAGCCTCCCTAACCCTAAGGAACCCCTGTATCTTCAACAGGTTGGGGTTTTCAAGGGTCTAATGATCAATCCAAAGAAATCATGATCGAAAATCCAATAGTGATAAAAAAAAAATTTTGTTTGGTAGTGCTTTCGGCGATACTTTGAAGAAAAAGATGGAATGCAAGGAATTAATGGGTTCAAATACTTGAGTATTGTTCTGGCTGTCAGCATGACAACTGCTTACAGTAAGCACAACTCAACAGGACTTTGGATAATGGCTTGGATCAGCGCTGTCATTTCAGCTGTTGCTGCTATATATTGGGATCTCGTTTTTGAAGGCCTAGGATCTATTTGGAAAGAAAAAAAATATTTTGATAACTTGAGCTTTGAGAGCTTTGCTCTTCTCCTGTATTGCTTTGTTTTGTTTTCTTTTTTGCTTGATGAAAATGAACTACATGATACTCCCTTTTATAGATAGGAGATCACAAAATACAAAGAGACATTTTGACAAATCATAAAGATAGGATGGACTTTACAAATCTCTATGTGACTCTTTGACAACAACACAATGAACTTAGACAAATAAAAGTAATCCCAAGAGTGCTTGGATAAGAACTCAATTTATTATGCCAACATTGCCTCCCGTAAATTGAGTTTGCTCTTGACTCCCAATGCTTCAACATTCTTTGAAAATACGGGACCTCCAAGTGGCTTTGTGAAAATATCCGCAAGTTGCTCTTCACTTTTGCAATACTCAAGATTGAGTTCTTTTTCATGAACAAGCTCCCTTAAGAAATGGAAACGAAGACGAATGTGCTTTGTTCGCCCATGAAGAACTGGATCTTTTGAGATTGAAATAGCCGAGTTATTATCACAAAAGAGTGTTGTAGGACCACTTTGCTTGAAATTCATACTTTCAAGAATTCCTCTCAACCAAATCGTTTGACATCCGGCGAAGGAACCTGCAATATACTCTGCTTCAGCAGTAGAAAGAGATACGATTGGTTGCTTCTTTGAACTCCAACAAATTGCTCCACTTCCGAGATTAAAAACATATCCGGAAGTACTTCTTGAATCATCAACACTTCCTCCATGATCACTATCTGTAAAACCAACAAGCTTGACAGGAATATTTTTCTCATAAAAGACACCATAGTCAATGGTTCCTTTTATATATCGAAGGATTCTTTTTGCCGCCTCCAAATGATTTGAATATGGCTTTTCCAAAAACCTGCTGATCAAACTAACAGCAAACATGATGTCCGGACGAGTGGCGGTGAGATACATCAAGTTTCCAATCAAGCTTCGAAACATAGTTTTATTCACCAACTTTCCTTCTCCTTCTTTGCTCAACTTTAATCCTGTAATGCAAGGGGTTGTAACAGGATTTGAGTTCTCCATTCTGAATTTTTTAAGAATCTCGGCTGCATATTTTTCTTGAGAAATAAAAATTCCTCCTTTCGTTTGTTGCACATTTATGCCAAGGAAATGGTGCAACTCTCCCAAATCAGTCATTTCAAACTCCTTCTTCATAGAAGCTTTGAAATGTTCTAACATCTTAAGATCATCACCCGTGAAGATAAGATCATCAACATAAAGACTCACCACCATAAAACCTCCATTCGAATTTCTTTTGATATAAAGAGTGTGCTCAAAAGGACAACGCTCGAAACCATAATTCAGAAAATATTTATTGATTCGATCATACCATGCACGGGGTGATTGCTTCAAGCCGTAGAGAGCTTTCTTGAGTTTGTACACCTTTTCTTCCTCGCCTTTCTTCACGAATCCGGGTGGTTGTTCAAGATAAATTTCTTCTTGAAGAAAACCATTCAAGAAAGCCGACTTGACGTCCATTTGGTACAATTTCCATCCTCTTTGAGAAGCAAGAGAAATGATTAGGCGGATTGTTTCAAGTCTTGAAACCGGAGCAAATACTTCATTGAAGTCTTCACCTTCTTTTTGCTTGTATCCTTTAGCAACAAGCCTCGCCTTGTATTTGTTTACGGAACCATCAAGGTTGGTCTTTGTTTTGTACACCCATTTCACACCAATAGAAGATTTGTGTGAAGGCAAAAGTGTAAGCTCCCACGTACCATTCTTCTCAATGGCATTGATCTCCTCTTTCATAGCTTGATTCCATTTTTCTTCTTTTGAGGCTTCCTCATAAGAAATTTGGTCTTCTCCTGCAAAAAATGCAAAGAAGATTTGATTTGGCTCGTCTATCTCTTCCGTCACATCATAAAGTTCTGTCAAGCTCCTTGTCTTTGTTGGTGGTGGTGATGGTGAATTTTCTGGGGATTCGTCATTTTCACCATCATTGGCCTCCTCTGATTTTGATTCATCTTCTTCATCATCAAGTAGAACCTGCCATGTTAGTGAATCTGACATTTTCGAAAAATCATAAGAGGATTTTTCATCAAAAACAACATCTCTGCTTATCACAATTTTCTTTGTTCGAGGATTGTAAAGCTTGTAAGCTTTTGTCCTCTCACTATAGCCAATGAAAACACATTTTTCAGATTTATCATCAAGCTTGGTTCTTGCAGCATCCGGAATATGTGAGTATGAAAGACAACCAAATGTTTTAAGATGTACCACATTTGGTTTCTTACCATACCACGCCTCATTTGGTGTAATACCCTCCAAGCTCTTTGTCAGTGACCGGTTGATCAAATAAACGGCACAAGAGACTGCTTCGGCCCAAAAATCAGATGGCATATTTTTCTTCTTTAGCATGCACCGAACCATGTCCATGATCGTCCGATTTTTCCGTTCGGCAATTCCATTTTGTTGAGGTGTATACCGCGCCGTCAATTCGTGTCTAATCCCATGGACTCGACAAAAATCTTCAAATAAAGAAGATAAGTATTCTCCACCTCGATCACTTCTCAAATTCTTGATTTGAGAATCAGAAAATTTCTCGACACGAGACTTGAAATCTTTGAAGCAAGAGAAAGCTTCGGATTTTTCTTTCACAAAATACACCCAAACTTTTCTTGTGAAATCATCGATAAACAATAAGAAATATCGATTACCTCCGAGAGATGGAACTCGGAAAGGTCCGCAAAGGTCGGTATGAACGAGCTCCAGAGGTGACTTTGTCTTCCAATTCGATTTGGAAGGAAACGACTCTCGGTGTTGCTTTCCCAATTGACATTCTTCACAAACTTCGCCAATTGCATTGATATTCGGCAGTCCTTGGACAATTGCTTTGTTTGCCAACTCCTTTAGGCTTTGAAAATTGAGGTGCCCAAATCTGTCATGCCACAACTTTGAAACATCCTCTTTTGCAGTTAAGAAACAAGAAACATTCAAAATATCAAGTTTGAGTGGAAATAAATTATTAGAACTCAAACCGATATTTGCAACGGGTTGATTATTTTTCTTCATAATGCAAGTGTTGTCCACGAAACGGATATCAAATCCTTTCTTCAACAAGTGACCAACACTTAGCAAGTTGCTTTTCAATCCCGGCACGTAGAACACATCGGACATTTTCTCGGCTTTTCCGGCTTTTGTCTTGAAGGAAATTTCTCCAACACCTTCGATTTTGTAAGACTTCGCATCTCCAATTGTAACCTGCCCATGGTTAGCTTCAACAAGATTTGAAAATAAATTTTTGTTTCCCGTCATGTGTTTGCTAGCACCACTATCCAAGTACCAAGTGTTTCCAAAATCTCCATTGGAAGCAATTAGTAAAGTTTCTGAATTTTCGGCTTTATGCACATAGCCGACTTCTTGTTTCTTTTCAGGGTACTTCTCCCAACAGTCATTGGATTTGTGTCCCGGTTTGTGACAATAGTGACACTCAATGTAAGGTTTTTTACCTTTGTAAGTAGTATGACCTCGACCACGCCCTCTTTGAAAATTATTTTGGACGGATTTCTCCTCTTCCTTCGCCTCCTCATTTGAATTGGCTTGACCATGATTGTTGGACCAAGTTTTTCCGCCTCTCGTTTGTCCATGACCTCTACCTCGTCCACGACCACGGCCTCCCGAAGTTGAGGATTTTAATGCTTGATCGGAAGAAGAAATTTTAGGACTCCTTTTGAGTATTCTTGCTTCGTGTGCTTCCAATCTTCCTTGTAAATTCTCCAATGTCATCGAAGAGTAGTCTTGTGACTCTTCAATAGCCACAACAACATGATCGAACTTCTCGGGTAGACTTCGCATGATTTTCTCGACAACTCTTTGAGCTTCCATGATTTCGCCATTTATTGCCATTTGATTTACAAGAGAAGTGATTCTTGTAAAATATTCGACAATCTTCTCGCTTTCCGTCATCTCCAATTTTTCGAACTCGGCTCGTAAGGATTGCAAACGAACCTTTTTCACTTGATCTTTTCCGGAGTAAGTAGTTTGAAGAATCTTCCACGCTTCCTTCGAACTACTTGCCTTGGTTAGTCTTTCATAGATCGGAACTTCGATTGCTTGATAGATTTGGAAGAGAGCTTTGCTATCTTTTTGTCTCTCTTTTTTCAAAGTCTTCTTTTGTGCATCGGTCAATTGAGTTTCATCTCTTGGTGTTTCAACATCATCTTCTTCATCTCTTGGTGTTTCAACACCATCTTGAACGATACTCCAAAGATCTTGAGATTCAAGACATAGCTTCATTAAGTTGCTCCAATAATCGAATTTTTCTCCATTGAAACGAGGCATAAGAGAAACTGGATTGTTGGACATTTTAAACGAGGCTCTGATACCAATTTGAAGGCCTAGGATCTATTTGGAAAGAAAAAAAATATTTTGATAACTTGAGCTTTGAGAGCTTTGCTCTTCTCCTGTATTGCTTTGTTTTGTTTTCTTTTTTGCTTGATGAAAATGAACTACATGATACTCCCTTTTATAGATAGGAGATCACAAAATACAAAGAGACATTTTGACAAATCATAAAGATAGGATGGACTTTACAAATCTCTATGTGACTCTTTGACAACAACACAATGAACTTAGACAAATAAAAGTAATCCCAAAAGTGCTTGGATAAGAACTCAATTTATTATGCCAACAGATTTTGACTGGGGACTCCTACGAAGGAACTCGAAGAACCCTTGGTTGAGAGACAAGCTTCTTATATCACATAAAAGTGTGTACTTTGGAGTAATGGTAATTAAAATGTCTACGGAGATAAAATCTGATTTTTAAGACATAAGAAGCTTTAGATTTTGGATGTTCTAATGTTTATCATGTGTCATTTTTTTTCATTCTATGGTAGGTATTGGACGTGTTGCTGAGGTTTGCTTGGTTACAAACCGTATTGAACATTCAAGTTTCTTTCTTGCATAAAGAAGCTATGGTTGATGTTATTGCATGCTTAGAAATATTTCGTCGTGGTGTATGGAATTTCTTCAGGTTTATATGTCTTAAGTGTTTTCAAATATCAGCAGATAACTTATGGTGATTTTAACTTTATTTTTTGCTTATTACACACTCCGGGCTCGGTTATTGCCAACTGATCTTAATTGTTATATTTACTTCTAAACTTGGTGTCACTAATGCTGATATGGTTTTGGTTGATTATTTTTAGGATCGAGAATGAACACCTCAATAACGTTGGCAAGTTTCGTGCATTTACAACCGTTCCTCTCCCTTTCAATTATGACGAAGATAAAGATGAGTAAGCCAATCATCGTATGGAGAGCTTCATGGATGCCAATGCCATGATGATCCTGGAAGATCTTATACTGCGTAACTGATCTTAGAGAAGAAGTTCAAGAATATTGATGGTTGGGTGAATCCAAGAGGTAAAAAAAGAAGTCGAGAGTTAAAAAAAAATGAAACCCCTTCACGCAAAATACACAAGTTCCCTCAGATTCTATGTAAACTATCAAGTATGTGCATGTTATATATTGTGGTAATTAAAAGAATAAAACAGTGACAATAAATCAAGCAGGATGTTAACAAAGTTTGGGTAAATAGCGCGTGGTTTTGGTATATTCACATCCCCTAAATTATAGAGATTACGTGGTACTTCTCCATGCCACAGATTATATATACCAGAGTAAGACCCGTGCCATTTCTATTTCACAGAGTTTTAATAAGAGTTTACTTAAACTGTATAATGTGTTTAACATATTTGGCTAACACATAGTTTGTTATATAAACCAAAGCGCAGTACTAAACTGAATTTTGTTGTTTGTATATCCAAAAGAATTTTTTTTGTAAATTTCTATACTATATGATCTTGAAAATCCAAAAATCACATTAGTAAGAAAAACCAAAAAGAAAGAATTTTTAACATATTAACGGTTGGTGAGGTTAGTAAAAAAAACCAATAAAACAAATAACAGTTAATGAAGTCATCTAATTTTATTAAAATCAATTCTATAACTATAATAATGGGGAAATATTTTCACCCGCAATTTATCTTTAGACTATTGAGAATAACTACAACCACTGATCGGCTAAAGCATAGCCATTAGATTGGACCAAAACCATATTTGACAGTCTTTAGATAAAAATCCATCAAATTTCAAATATTTCTCAACTGTCTTGTTGATAATTTAATTACAAACGTAACAAAACTAAATCATCTAATTTCATTTAAAAGAGGGTGCATAAGTGTACAAAATTTGAACGCAAAGCAATCCTCGGTTTCGCGCTGGCTTAGCAACTCAATGCTCAGCCAATTGTCTGAAATTGATCGGTGTTACAAATCTTGGTGGCCCTCCACAGAGGGTTACAACTGCCAAGTCAGCGGCTGCTTGTGGGTGACACCAGTCCCATACTAAGTATTCACTCCCATTCCAACAAACTTTTGCAGTTTCTATACACGGACTATCTCCGATAAATCTCCCTCCTCCGCAGCATGCCGCTGTGATATTTTTGAACCCTGATGCATAGATTTGAAAAAGATTAGTTAATAAGAAAAACTAAACACCAATTGATTAACCATTAGTAGCACATAAGTGTGCATGGGTTCCAACTCGGGTCTGCTTATTACAAATAAGAAAGAAAATACTATCAGCATATTTAGGCGTACCATAAGGAAGTGGGTTATCCATGATGTTAGAAACCATCCCATACACATTGGCAAATGAGTATTTCACCTCTTTGAGTTCGCAGCTTAAATCGATCAACATCTGTCCCATCGTAGAATAAAACGATAGAGAGTACTCGTTCAATATTTCCAGACATCCTCCTGCATTTAACGACCTTTTTGATGGACACAACCTATCAGTGGCGTGCTCACTATCCCAAATTTCCTTGCTCCCAATTTGTATAAATCCCGCGTATATAATATTGATGTCCATGAATCTAATTAACCTCGAAAACCGGCTAGTAAGGTTAGGATTGTTCAAGGCTTATAAAGTACAGGATTTTAAGTTATCTATCCAATATGGGATTAATATTAACATGCTCCCTCACGTGTATTCTTTTTGGATCTAACACGTGGACATTAAATCGGGTGACTCGGAATAAAGGTATTGTCGAATAACTCGTCACAAATTACCTTCTCTGATACCAAGGGTTATCCTCGTATTAACTTAATTATAGATAAAGTTGTTCTCATACATCATATATTGCAGAGAGAACTCACTCTTAGTCGACTCTTGCACGTCGGTTTAAGTCCAGTCATGAACTCCTCCTTATTAGGATTCTTATTCAAAAAGAAGTATTCGAAAATGTCATTACTGCCAACATTGACGAAGAAAAAAGACTTTGAGAGAAAGTATCCATTTTCCCTGAAGATCCTAAGTATTATGTAGGTTTCCTCGAACTGTAGCAAATAGTTCAATCTGTTTGTATAAGGGTACTACCTTCCCCTGTTGATAGTAAGGGCAAACATATTATTTATTTTGTCAGGTTCCACGATTTAATATAATGGTCTCTTAGAGCAACTGCAACGGATGAGGGTACTAAAGAGTAAAGATTATATTTACTCTTTGGTCGCCCAAAAAGAGGCGCAACGGGAGAGTAAATTTAGTTTTTCGGCGAGTATAACTACTGTTCCAGAAAAGTTTTTCTCCGAAACTTATATATACTCGCACGCTCTTATAAGTGGACGTTAACAAGAAACGCTTCCTTATGACAGCGTTTAGAAACAAGGACGCTTGCACAGAGAAGTGTTTGATGAGACGCTTTGGCAGAGAAGGTATAAAGTAACGCTTGACTAGAAGAACGCTGGTCGGAGAAACGCAAGCTAGAAGAGCGTCTCAACCAGACGTCCATTTACGAAAATGCTTTGAATACAACGTCCTCATAAGAGGACGCCTAGTCCCGGCGCTCACCCAAGACGACGCGTAAGGATGAAACGCTCCTCCAGATGAACGCCTACATATCAAGCACATCCTTAGGTGGACGTCCCAAGTAGACGCTCCTCCATCTGGGCGTGGCAACAAAACGTCCACCATAAAGAGCGTTTTGTTACCGTTGTAAACTTTCCGACAAAAATTTTACCGTTATTGAACGTTGTAAAATTTAACCGTTGAACGGCTAGTTAATTCATAATGTATATAAACGAGTTGCCGTAGTATGTTTCATCTACACAACAACATTTCATAATTCAGTTATAACAAAGAAAGAAATTTCTAAGGTTTTCAAATTTTTGGTCATTCCAATTTGTTTGTAATCACTTTCATTAATGGGTCCAAAACCAAGAGGTCCAAATTTTACTGTTAGTGAAGATATAACAATGTGTAGGATTCATTTATCAATATCTCAATATTGTAGTGTTGGTACCGATCAATCAGAAGATAAATTATGGTCTCGCATCAAAGATGGAATGAAAGAAGCTATACCTTCAATGGCTGATCGGAGTTGGACCTCTATTCAGAAACGGTTTCTGGGAATAAGTAAAGATGTGGCTCTTTACTCTGCAAATGAGGCTGAAGTGGAACGTGAACACCATACTGGATGGGGTCCAGAAACAAAGGTATGTGAAGACTTAAACTTTATGCACTGCGTTATTAAAGTTTTGAATTGTATGTGATGCACTAACTATTTTTCTAAACAACACTAAACAGAGTGTAGAAATAAGGAGGCTATTCAAGGAAGCTAATAGTGAGAAACCATTTAAGCACGAAGAGTGTTACGCAATTATGTTAGAAAACATCAAATATTCAAGACGATCAACAGCTGTTTTCGATTCATCACAAGCCGAAGAAGATTCGGATACTAATGACGATACTCAAAAAAGACCTTCACCAAGCTAAGGCCAATAGAGTGGATACGAAGAAATAGGAGATATACCTAACACGTATCCCCGTCCAATGGGACAAAAAGAGGCTAAACGTTTGAAGCAAACAGGGAAAGCAAAATCCAGTGCCCAAGCCGATGCCTTGGACACAATTATTAACAACCAAAGAAACTTCAACAACAGTTATATGGAAAATGCTAAAAGGAAGAATGATCAGAGAGAAGCAAAAGAGGAGTATCGTATAATGATGACGGACGTCTCCCATTTGGATGCCGCAACAAAAGAGTGGATTGAAATTAGGAAGCAAGAGATTTTACAGAAAAGAAGAGAATCTCGTCTTACCTAAACAGTATTAAACTTCGAGTGTAACGATCCTTTCATTAATGAAAATTCTAACTTTTGAGTCGTGAAATTGATTGTCAGTTATTCATAAAAACAGAACACAACTTTACATTAAGATATCTCATTTTCACATGAGTAGCGGTTGAACTTAGCACGTGCAACATGCCTTTAAAGAACTAAGTGCCCCTAGTGGCCGAGTGGTGTCTCGGGAGGGTTTACAAGAGATATACCCACAAAACCTATCTGCATGGTTTACTAATTTTTCATACTTCACCGAAACCGACCATAAATGTTCGATCAAGTCAGTTCGTAACCGAATATGCGTTTCTTTGCTATGTACTGCAACTTGGCGTTGGTGAGTTGACATCCTCGACAGTTCTGCAGTTTCTTGACGGGATATATTAACCGGTGCATGGTAGCGCCCTTGATCATATTCATCTGGCCAATCACCGGGTTGACGTTCATCCTCCACAATTATATTATGGAGAATAATAACAGTTTTCATTATATATGCGAGTGCGTCCATATTCCACATTCTTGCTGGTTGTTTAACGATTGCAAATTGGTTTTGCAGTACCCCAAATCCGCGCTCCACATCTTTTCGACAACCCTCTTGCATAGCTGAGAATTTGTGTTTCTTAGGTGAATCTGGATGCTTGATCGACATAATAATGGTAGCTATCTCTGGGTATATCCCATCACCCAGATAATACCCCATATCATATTGGTTCCCATTAACCTCGAAGTTCACAGGTGGTGTTTTCCCTCTGATAAGGTTTTTAAAAATATATGACCGGTTCATTACATTGATATCGTTGTTGGAACCAGGCATACCAAAAAAACCATGCCAAAACCAGAGATCTTGTGAAACCACTGCCTCCAATACAATACTTTCATCGCCTTTGTAGGCAGTATAGGCACCCGATTCGGCTGATGGACATCTATCCCATTTCCAATGCATACAATCCACACTACCGAGCATTCCAGGAAATCCCCTAGCTTTGTTCTGGTTAAGCAACAGTTCTATATCCGCAACAGTTGGGTTGCGCAAATACCGTTCCTCATATAAATGCAGAATCGTCAAACAAAACCGCCGTGTTGCCTCAAGAACCGTGCTTTCTTCGATGCCTAAGTACTCATCTATTGCATCCGCCGCAGATCCATAAGCCAACATACGAATTGCAGCAGTAATTTTCACGTGTGGGGTTAATCCAAGGCGCCCGGCCGCATCCCTTTTTTGAACGAAATAAGGATTAACTGCTACTATATCCCGTAAGATACGGTTGAACAATTGTCTTCGCATTCGAAATCTTCTACGAAAAACATTGGGAGAAAAAGTCGGGTTTCTTGAAAAGTAATCTGTCCATAGTTGTCTAGCTCCGTCCTCACGATTTCTTTCTATTTCGATCCGAGTACGTGGCCAGTCAATGTATGAAGCGACCAATCCCAAATTTAGTGCTTGGTCATTTTGATTAACTGCAAATGATTCTTCGTCTGATGAGGAACTGGTGTTATTACTATCATCATTAGATGTAGAAGATAGGGTTAACTGATTAGGAGGAATATAAGAAGAGGAAGTACAAGCAGTATTTTAATACATGTTGAAGTTTTGATTATCTGCCATTGGCTGGGGAAGCAAGTATGTTTTTGGGAGGTTGCTAGTTTTGTGGAGTTTAGTAGTTTTGGGTTGGTTTGTAGTTGTTGCTGTGGTTTCAATGGTGATTGGTGTGTTTATTTTATAGTTGTATTTAAGATAACAACGAAAAAATAATGCAAATACAAGAGCAACAAACAAAGACAAGAGGCAAAAACAAGAAGTTTTAGTTGATTAGACAATACAGCAACGAAATAAAAGCCAAATTAAAGTAAAGATCAGTGCTAAAAAAAAGAAAATGACAAATCATGTAAATGAAATAATCGAGAGACCAGAATTTTCAGTTTCTTGTTTTTAGATCTTGTCTTTGCTTTAATTTGG
>JAJJMC010034205.1:0-10099 GCA_023531435.1 Papaver californicum | reverse complement strand
TCTCATACTTTCGATTTACAACTAATATTTTGGAAATCTAACTTTGGCAATATTTTGAATAACTTGAATATATGAATTGCAAAATAATTATTAATGTTTAATCACTTGAAAAATTGGATAATAGTGGAATCCTCAGTCTCGGTTTTTATCATAATTTGAAATCAATTTTACTTTAATCTTCTTTATTTTTAGTTTTAAAACTTAGTTTTAAAAATCAAATCTTTACAAGTCTGAGTATCGAATCTTTTACCACTATTTAAAACTACATCAATTTTTGGCGCCGCTGCTGGGGACTTGTCTTTCGGTTTAGAGTTTTAGATTTATTTAGGTTTTTATTTTTGTTTTTAGTATTATTTTACTTTTTTCTATTTTACGTTTCTTTGGGTATTTATCTTTTTGCTGCAGGTTTTGGATTTTTGATTGAAAGGAAATTGAGCCAAAGACTTTGGTGATTAAAGACTTGGAGTTAAAGTTAAAGCTAAAAGAACGGAAATAAAGACAAAGAATTTTATTTTTTAGATTTTATTTTTATTTGTTTCTATTTTTAGAAAATTGTATTAGGAAATTTTTATTATTTATGTAATTTTTCTTTTATTTTTGGACACTTTTGGAATTTATTTTGGGACTTTGGACATTATTATTATTTTTAAACCCTACAGAAGGGTAATTTAAATATAAACTGCAACAGGGAAGGACGACAATTACGATATTGTCTCGGCCCCTCGGGTTCGTACACTGACATAGGAGTCGGTGGCCCGAGTCGACTACAACCGATTCATCCTTTGTATGCATATATGTTGAGGAACTGAAATACGGAATTTTTTTTCTAGTAAAGGGCAAGAACTGACCATACAAGATAAGGACTCGGATTTCATCACCGTTTCCTTCTTGCCCGCTTTAGGAACACGTTACCTAACGCGAACCTAAGCTTAAAATTTTGACTAGAAAGAGACTGATAGGGTAAAAAAATTATAGGAAACTTGTTCAAAAGGAATGTATTGGTTACTTTGTTAGCCTAACTCAAAGTTCAGGAAGATTATTTTTAAGTTGATTAGAGCCGCCTTCTAACCCAAGGAAAGGTTGCCAAAGAGACAGGGTTATCAAAGCTCCTTAGAGCTTATCCTGTTTTTGTTCGACTTAATCTAATTCGTCTCGTTCTAAGAGGGTTGCTAAAACTGTAACTAGTTGTATTTCGAAATAATAGAAGTTGGTCTAGAAACAATCTAAATGGAGCCATAATGCTTTTTGTTTGCTAGATTCAATAGGTTTGATTTGATTGAGTCAGCCTTGCTTGTGATTGTTTAGAATTCCCTTCCAATTAGGATTTATTTTTTTATTTTTTTTAGTGTATGCCAAGACCGCTTGAAATCATCATTGAGCGAGATTGCAAAAGAGACTCTCTAGGTCGTTTGATTAGTGAAAAACCTAGTAGTTCTGTCCTTGGAAACGAGGACCCCGAAGACTCTTCTTTTGAGGGTTCTGTTTTTGGCAATTTCAATTTTGAGAACTTGACGTTGTGTGAAGAAGTTACTTCTAGTCCTTTGATAGCGCAATCAATGACAACTTTAAAAGCTTTGTTGAACCCGACTAGGACTTCTCGTCCATCATGTATCAAGTTAGCTGAAACTGAAGCAAACTATGAGTTGAAACCTGGGACCATACAGATGCTCCCAATCTTCTTAGGGAAAGAAAATGAAAACCTATATTTCCATGTTAGGGATTTTGAGGAAATATGTAGTACATCAGGATTAAGGACCTAGATGATGAATCATTGAAATTTAGACGGTTTCCTTTTTCACTAAGAGACAAAGCCAAATCTTGGCTATATAGTTTGACTTCCGAGTCAATTAAAACCTATGAACAACTTACATCTGCCTTTTTCCAAAAGTTTTACCTTAGGCACAAAACATCATTTATTAGGCAGCAGATTTACACATTTGCTCAACAAGAGGGAGAATCTTTATATAGGTATTTAGAAAGGCTCAATGACTTATTATCACAATATCCTCATCATGGTTTAGAAAAAGTAAAGCTAGTTCAGATCCTCTACGAGGGTTTAGATTATTCGACAACAACTATGGTTGAGTCTTTATGCACAAGTGGGTTTGAAAATAAAATTGTCGATGGTGTGATGACATTTTTGAATGAAATCACCGAAAAAACCCAACAGTGGGAAAACAGTAGGGAGCCCCAGAAAAAAATTATCCTGAGTAGAGGAAATGTCAACAGGGTAGAAGGATCTTATGAATCAGATGCCAAAATAGCAGTTATATCTAAAAGGTTAGAAGCTTTAGAACTGAGTCAATCTAGTTGCGCAATTGAACCCAAGCCATTTCGGGAAGGAGAGACTATTGAAGAGCAAGCCCATGCCCTTTATAGTAACACTAGATTTGATAATCATCAGAAGTTTGACCCTTATTCAGAAACCTATAACCCTGGTTGGAGAAACCATCCTAACCTTTCTTGGTATAAGGGCCAGAGTCAAGGTCAGTCTAGTAATTCTAAGATTCCCCCAGGTTTTGGTTATACTAAGAATCCTTCTGGACCGGCACAATTTCAGAATCCGACAGATAAGACGATCATGAGTTTAGCAGAGTCTGTCGCCTAATTAACTCATAACACTAAAAAATTTCAGCAGTTTGTCAACCAAAGTTTACGAGAAAATCAAAAGATCGTCCATGCTAAAGTTCAGGCTATTTCCAATTAAAAAACCCAGGTTGGTCAAATCGTTGAGTCTTTGAGAGAAAGAGAAAAAAGAAAGTTCCCTAGTCAACCACACCACAATCCTAAAGGAGTTCATGAAGTATCTTCTGGTGACAAATCATCAAACCATGTGAATGCAATTAGAACCCTTAGGAATAGTAAAGTGGTAGACAAAAAGGTAACCATGCATGATAGTAAACATATTGTAGTTCACCCTTCTGAGCTAGTAGCTGTTGAGACTGATAAAGTCTCTAAAGAGCGCAATGTAGCTCCTCATAAGCCAGATTTTGTGCCTAGAGCCCCATTCCCATAACTGTTAACACCAAAAAAGAAGGAATCCAACTTTAATGACATATTGGAGGTTTTTAAGCAAGTCACGATCAACCTTCCATTATTAGATGCAATTAGGCAGATTCCTACTCATGCCAAGTTCCTTAAGGATATGTGTACGCGAAAGCGAGAGCTTAGTGTACAAAACAAAAGACTTTTTAGCTAGTCATGTGAGTTCAATTATCCAGAACAATACAACTCCTAAGTACAAAGACCCAGGTTCCCCATCCATTTCTTGCACAATAGGTAACTATCGTGTTGAGAAAGCGTTACTTGACTTAGGAGCCAGTGTAAACTTACTTCCATACCATGTGTACCTCCATCTAGGACTTGGTGATTTGAAACCTACTTACATAACACTGCAGTTAGATGATAGGTCTGTGAAAATTCCTCGTGGTGTCATAGAGGATGTTCTTATTGAGGTCGATAAGTTTATTTATCCAATAGATTTTGTTGCCCTTGATACCCAACCTTTCCCTGACCCAGAGAATCAGATACCTGTGATAGGTCGCCCGTTTTTAGCTACATCTAATGCGACCATTAACTGTCGAAATGGTATTATGAACTTATCTTTTGGTAATATGACTATTGAGTTGAATATTTTTAACATTAGTAAGCAACTACCTGAGCTAGATGACACGTGCATTGAAGAGGTGAACATGATATGAACATTAGTTCATGAGTCATTACCAAACACTTTGTTAGAAGATCCACTAGAAAAATGCCTAGCCAATTTTGGGTTTGATTTTGATGATGATAGTGTGATTAAAGAGGTGAATGCTTTGTTAGATTCATCCCCTTTGATAGACACTAGTAATGGATGGAACCTAAGTTTGAACCACTACCAGTTTCCAAGTCTACCCTAATTCCTTCTCTAGAATAGCCTCCTAAGTTGGACCTTAAACAACAACCAGATACTCTGAAGTATGTGTATTTAGGCCCATATGAGACTTTACCTGTGATTGTAGCATCCGACTTGGATAGTAATCGTGCTTCAAGACAATAAGGAAGTTTTAGGGTGGACCATAACAGACATTAAGGGTATAAGTCCTACTATTTGTATGCATCAAATTCATTTAGAGGATGATACCAAACCTTTAGGGAGATGCAACGTCGACTTAACCCTAACATGAAAGAAGTAGTTCGAACTGAGGTACTTAAGTTGTTAGATGCGGGTATTATCTACCCTATCTCAGACAGTAAGTGGTTCATCCCCGTTCAGGTTGTTCCCAAGAAATCGGGTATCACTGTAGTCCAGAATAATAAAAATAAGTTAATCCCAACCCGAGTGACCACGGGGTGGCGTGTCTGTATTGGTTATAGAAAATTGAACAAGTTCACAAGGAATGACCACTTTCCCTTTCCTTTCATCGACCAAATGCTTGAGAGATTAGCTGTACATAGCCATTATTGCTTGCTATATGGTTTTTCTGGTTATAATCAGATTGTTATTGCCCCAGAAGACCAAAAGAAAACTACGTTTACCTATCCCTTTGGTACCTTTGCGTATAGACGCATGCCTTTCGGGTTGTGTAATGCACCCGTTACTTTTATGCGTTGTGTGATGAACATATTTTCTGACATGGTAAAACGGTTATTATAGGTCTTTATGGATGATTTTTCAGTATTTGGATCATATTTTGATGAGTGCTTGCATCATTTGACATTAGTGTTGACTAGTGTAAGGAAAAGAATTTAGTGCTTAATTGGGAAAAATGCCATTTCATGGTTCGATCATGAATTGTTTTAGGGCATATTGTATCTTCTAAGGATATAGAGGTAGACAAAGCCAAAGTTAACCTTACTAAGACTTTACAGGTCCCCAAAACTGTACGAGATGTTAGGTCATTCTTAGGGCATGCAGGTTTTTATCGTCGATTCATTAAAGATTTTAGCTTGATTTCTAGACCTCTTTGCAATCTGCTTGCAAAAGATGTTAAGCTTGTCTTTGATGATGCTTGTTTAGAGGCTTTTGAGAAGCTTAAGACCTTACTCACTACCGCCCCCATAGTCTAGGCACCTAACTGGAACCTACCCTTTGAGATAATGTGTGATGCTTCAGATTATGCTATTGGTGTTGTGTTAGGTCAGCGAGAAAACAAATTACTTCATGTGATTTACTATGCTAGCAAAACCCTGAATCATGCCCAACTGAACTACACCACCACAAAGAAGGAACTATTTGCTATTGTTTTTGCCCTAGACAAGTTTAGATCTTATCTCTTAGGTTCTAAGGTTATGGTCTTTACCGATCATGCTGCTTCGAAGTACCTTCTATCTAAGAAGGATACTAAACCTAGATTGATTAGATGGATCCTTTTGTTACAAGAATTCTCTCTAGAAATTAAAGAAAAAAAGGGTGCAGAAAATGTAGTAGCATACCACTTGTCTAGACTTGTCGTGGATTTCCCTGATAATTCTCCTCCTGTGAGGGATAGCTTTTCCTGATGGACAACTATTCGTTGTTTCCCAATCACCTTGGTTTGCGAATATAGTGAATGATCTTGTCACTCATCGAATGCCTCAACACTGGGGTAAACAAGATCGTTATAGGTTTTTAGCTGAGGTAAAGCATTTCTTATGGGACGATCCTTACTTTTTAAGTATTGTCCAGACCAAATTATTAGGAGATGTATACCTGAGAGTGACCAGTCCAGTATTATTTCCTTTTGTCATGATCATGCTTGTGGGGGTCACTTTAGTGCTAAGAAGACTTCTGCTAAGATATTGCAGTGTGGATTCTACTGGCCGTCGTTGTTTAAAGACTCCCACAGTTATTGTGTTGCTTGTGAGCGTTGCCAGAAGTTAGGAACCATTTCTCGTAGAAATATGATGCTTTTGAACCCTATTTTAGTTATTGAGGTCTTTGATGTGTGTGGCATTGATTTTATGGGTCATTTTCCTAATTCTTTTGGTTATTTTTACATCCTTGTCGCCGTAGACTATGTATCTAAGTGGGTAGAGGTGGTTTCGTGTAAAAAAACGACCACCAGGTTGTGGTCCAATTTTTGAATGATAACATATTTGCACGTTTTGGTACACCGCGAGCTATAATTAGTGATAGAGGGTCACACTTTTGTAATTGAACGTTTAAGCTCTTGATGAAGAAATATGGTATTACCCACAAACTAGTTACCACATATCACCCACATAATAGTGGTCAATTAGAGGTTTCCAACAGGGAGATAAAACGTATTCTAGAGAAAACAGTTAATCCTAATATGAAAGACTGGTCGTTGAGGCTTACTGATGCCTTATGGATTATCGTACTGCGTTTAAGACCCCCATTGGAACGTCACCTTATCGTCTAGTTTTTGGAAAGGCATGTCACCTTCCCGTCGAGTTAGAACATAAATCATATTGGGTTATAAAGCAGTTAAATTTTTCACTTGACAAAGCACGAGCTCACAGGAAGCTCCAGCTTAATGAGTTGGAAGAGATTCGGAAAGATGCATATGATAGTGCTAGGGAGTATAAGAACAAAATAAAAATTGTGCATGATATAAATATTTTAAGAAAGTTATTTTCTCCAGGTCAAAAATTTCTTCTGTATAATAGTCGTTTACATCTATTCCCCGGGAAGTTACGCTCTCGGTGGACCGGTCCTTTTGTTGTTCGCACTGTCTTTCCTCGTGGTGCTATTGAGATTGAGACTCAAAATGGTAGAAATCCTTTCAAGGTTAATGGTCAGAGATTGAAACCATTTTTAGAGCCTTTTCTTACAGGTGATGTTGAGGAGGTCCCTTTGGAGGACCTTGTTTACTCTAATTGACCATCAGGGTTATTTTTGTACATTAGTAGATTTTTGTAGGTTCTTAGGTTTTTATTTTCCGTCTTATTCATAAAAGGATTGCTACGCTTTTCCCAAGTACTATCTTTCTAAATTACCTCTTTATTCCTCTTGGTACTGCTTTTTATTTTGAAACATTGAGGAAATTGTTTGATTTAAGTTTGGGGGTAAGGGAGAAACTTTTTAGTGCAATAATAAAAACTCCAAATTCTAGAAGCTTGTGAACAATTCAGGATGACACTAACCATTTTAGGTAGATATAAACTTAGCTTTTTTTCTATAGGAATTGGTGTGCCTAGTTAACTGGTTTATTCATAAAAAGACAGAGTTCAGGTATTAGAAATAACATTTTTGTGTCTAAATTATGCTCAATTCTCTATTCTACTAGTGATTGGTTTTGTACTTATTATGGGTTTTTATCTTTGTAGGTATTTTTGGAAAATAAACATTTGTGGAAAATCAGCTCAAAAGTGATAAAGGCACCTAGAAAATTTACTAAAGGCACCCACCCGTTGGATTACGGGCACCCCTCTTTCAATTTCAAATTCAAATTCCGAAAATGGTGGGAACTGGTGGTTACGTGAGAATTATTCTGGATGATTCTGAACTGAATTTAAAGGGATTTAAAACTTGTTTTTCATATCCCAAATTGAAGAAACACTCAAGATAGGATCAAAACACGTCAGAATGAGTGATTCACCCGGAAAAATTGGCTGCAAATTCAAGTTGACACCAGAAAAGGATAACTCTCCCTGTTTTGGATCAACAATAATTTGTAGTTTGATTTGGACTCTTCTTTGAGTCATTATCGGTTAAGAAAGGTTTCTAGGGTTAGTTAATCCTATAAATAGCAAAGAATAACGAGAAAGAAATCATCCAGAGACAGCCGAAAAATTTCCAGGAAGAAAGAGAAAAAATCTGCTAGTGGAAGAACACGAAGAACATAAGGCTCTAGAAAACTGTCGCTGAACCCGTTGGTTATTCTTTCATATTTCTAAAGCGTACAGAGTCTGTACTTAATTGTTTTCGTCTTATTTCTCTTCAGCCACACAGAGAACACAGTCTGTAACGCTTATATTCGTATCAAATCTTCTGTGTTCTTTTTATCCGTTCATTGTAAACACTTTTTGAGCTATGAAAAACTATTTTAAGAGTGTTTCCAACATGATGAGCTAATCACCATTGCTGGGGCGACGGAGGAAGCTATTTTTCCAATAATAAAGTGGTATTCTTATTTTATTAATTTTTTATAATTATTTGCTTTGATTTAAATTTGGAAAAAATGATTTTTATCAATTAGTTGTGTTTTCTTTTGATGGGTCATGCTGAGTCTAAAGCTTTTGATGTCTCATACTTTCGATTTACAACTAATATTTTGGAAATCTAACTTTGGAAATATTTTGAATAACTTGAATATATGAATTGCAAAATAATTATTAATGTTTAATCACTTGAAAAATTGGATAATAGTGGAATCCTCAGTCTCAGTTTTTACCATAATTTGAAATCAATTTTACTTTAATCTTCTTTATTTTTAGCTTTAAAAATTAGTTTTAAAAATCAAATCTTTACAAGTCTGAGTATCGAATCTTTTACCACTATTTAAAAACTACATCACAGACTCGGTACTCCAAAGAACCGAGTCGAACCGACCTTTGTGCAACCCTAATTATCGGTGTGTGAGATTGTGATTTATGCAATCTTGCCCGTAAGAATCAAACTGATATCCGTGAATAATATCTATAGTAGTAAGATTTGCCTTTCACTCAGTACATTACGTTAAATTTGGCACAAGATCAGGCACCACGTGATATTAAAAGTACATAACTAGCCATACATTTCGGGTATACTCTTAATAGTTATTTTTACTTTTTTTTAGAGTTGTTGTTCTTACTAGGGTTGTATGTAAAACCGGAAAAAAAATGATTTTTTTTTTGACAGGACCAAGTTGTGTATGGCTAAAACCGAACTGCACCATTGATCCCACGGTAGTTAGTGCTCTTGTTAATATAAGTGCATTACCTAGTAGAAGCAACAAATGCAGAACAAGCAGAGGGTAAGGGATTATGGGAAGCAGTAAATTGGGAAAAAAATATGGAGATGGAGAAAGTTTTCTTTCAGCTAGACTTAAAGCTTGTAGTTGATATGGTAAATTCAGAAGGTTTCAACTTGGACTGGATACTTCATAATATGGTGAAAGACATCAGATTTATTTTTATAAATTTCAGATCCTTGCAATGTATCTATGTGCCAAAGAAGATAAATAAAGTAGCTGATATAAAATCAAAGTTAGTTAAAGTAGAAAGAATGAGTGGAGTCTGGAATCAATCTTCTCCTAGTAATATAAATGATCAATTACTAGAGGATATGAACCATGTAATCTCTTATTTATATTAATTCAATATCTTTCGGTTTCAAAAATAATCGATATATTTTGGTTCAGTCTTGATTTTCCCCTAGTGATGGAGTCAAGATGTTTATTTGGTGGGGTCAAAATCAACAAGTGAATATAAGTATGTAAATTTATTTCTGAAACCTCACAGAGACGAAAATTATCAAAATTATCAATCTTATGGTACACATTTGCCTCCACAAAAGACTAAATTACAAGGAATTCAAGCTTGTGTACAATAAAACACAAAAACAAATGGGGTATAAGGATCCCACTTGTCTTAATGTGGACACGTCCATGTTTACCTCTATAACTAAACCAAAATCATCGGTTTAAACCGATTAATAGGGACCGTAAATTTTATCAATCGTAATTGTACATTTTAAGCCTGATTGGAATTTTTAACTTGTTGATTCATAGAATAATCTAAAGGAAAATCAACCAAGAGAACAAAAGAATCCTCGAATTCAACTAATCCAGATTTAAATTACCTATCAAAATAATCAGAGTCAAAATTATAATCTAGTTACACAAACAAAAACACATGAATGATTAACATGCAACACATTACTTACATCCAGTAAAAACTCAATCAAAATCAAATCAAACTCAAATATTAACATGTCAAAATAATAGCGTCCCATGTCAAGAACATTGACATTTTTCCAAGAGAAATTAATAAATGAATAAACGTTAAAATAGTCAAAAGTGGTATCTGTTATCTATAGATGTTATATGATAAAACTCAAAACTATAAAAAAAAAATAAGAAGATAAATCACACTATCATGAAAGCCTCATTTTAGATTACACCTTGTTATTGTTGTAATCTAGTAGTAGTAGTAGTCAAATAAACCATCTATCGTAAATCCCCCCCCCCCCCCC